>JAGDQP010001034.1:0-41587 GCA_022664845.1 Lepisma saccharinum | reverse complement strand
ATTGAAATCATGGTAATGTTACGTCATTGAATAAGCTTGGTATTACTATCGTTTTTCCGAAGAAGTAAGTCACAGGTTCATACATTGAAATCACGGTAATGTTACGTCATAGTGACTTGTTTATTTCCGTATCACAATTGATATTTTGCTACAAAAATCACGGATAATATGTCGAGTGAGTAAAAGCGAACGAAGACGGAATAGAAAAAGCCAGCTTAGATATATTATATATATTTCATTATACGTGAGCACATCAGATACCACGGAGCTGCCGTAGCTCAGTGGTAAAGCGTTGGCGTAGCATTCGGGAGATCAAGGGTTTGATCCCAGCGGCCGCCCATCCTGACTGGGTTTTCCCGTTTTTTTCCTCAGTCACACCAGGCAAATACCGGGATGGCACCTTCAACATAAGCCCTGGCCGACACCTTCCCGAATCATTTCCCCTCCCCTATTCCGGCCTGAGCCTTAGATCCCTAAAGGTCATAAATAAAATTCAATTCAAATTTAACTGATACTACCGGTGGGTAGTGACTACTCCATTTTTAGTCCAAATGCAGCACCCGATGTGTACTAAAGAGGCCACGTCACGTCTGATGCAACCTATAGATAGTTCTATAAATGAAGCGCATGCGCAAACGTCTACGTGACGTGTATAAAAAAATCACGAGTACATTTTTATATATAACAGGAAAAATATGAGGCATAAAATATTCATACTTTGCACGAAGAAATGTTAGGCTAAAATCCGCTTTTGTGCAAAGTATGAATATTTTATGCCTCATATATTTTTCCTGTTATATATAAAAATGTACTCGTGATTTTTTTATTTTTTTTTTTATGTCACTTAGACATAGCATACGCTTCAAATGTTGATAAAAGAACTTGACAATGTCAAGCTGACGTTTAAAATGAAATTTAGATTTCCTAAGAAATGGTGGGTTGCTGGCCAAAGAAAAAATACAGTACGTCAGACAGCACTTCATACGTAAGTTGGCAACTCATCCCAAAGTTACAGAAAAACTCGAAACTAACTAAATTGTTATGCATAACACAGACATATGTACACTTTTATGGAAACCAGCAATACTATTTTATTCGCCTCAGAAACATTATTTCCCTCTACAATGATCGTCCTGCTTAACAGGTGATTCAATCTACTGTAAAATCAATAACTCCTGTCACTCATCATAACACATCACGATCGCCCTATTAAAGACTGACGGGTTAATTGTTCCATCCCAATTAGTATGACTATCTAAACCACAATTAGTACTAGAAAATTAAGTTAGCAAGGCACAGTCTGCCATGTAATTACCGGCTGGAAAGTACACGTAATTTGGAATTCACGGTGATGTTTTCTAATATAAACGAAATAAATATGCTAAGTATGTTTTTTTAGTTACTTAACCAACTAACAATATTTTAAGCATACGCACAAAACACTATTTAACGGAAGCACAGAAACTATGTAAAGAACTCTCAGTGCTTTTTATATACATAAATTATTATTAAATAACTGTGGAAGCCTAATTCTACTGCCAGCTATAACCCAGATAGCACAAATGTCCAAGAGATATCCCAAACAGCCGAGTCGTATCCCAGGGACGTCCTAATCATATACCGAGCTACGCAAGAGATCCGCAACGCGTTCTTGGACGTCATGCTAGTACATCCCAAAATCACCCTGGTGGGACGTTCGTCGGATGTCCCACAGAAGCTGACATGAGCAAGAATGCATTCCTTCTGCTTCTTTTGTGATCAACAAATGTATGTCAGTTGTTATTTGAGGAAATTTTGCTAACAATGAGGTCCACGCCAAAAGTCAGAACGTCTAAACTGAAAATCGGTCAGAACGTCCACAAAAAGGGACAAATCGTCTACAGAAAGTGACAAAGCGTCTACAGAAAGGGTCAAATCTTCTAAACAAGGGAAAACGATCACAGAAAGGGAAAATGATCAAGGATTATATCCCAACATAAAAGAACACTTAGCGGTAAACATATCCTAACGCACACTTTGTCATTGTATTCTACTGACGAAATAACAGCAAAACTATGCAATGACATATTACAACAACTTGAACAGAGTACATGTATATTACATTATAGCATGTAGCTATAATTCGATATTACAAGTAATTTTGTATGAAAATACATTACGTAGCACTTACATACAGACTAAAAATAAGGCTTCTTCTTTGTTACGTAACTTCTCCTGACAGGATTTTTCGTTTGAAAGATTGTTAAGACCAAAATTAAGAGGCTGCACAGCTTCAATCTCTTTTTAAGCTTATTTTTTAACTTGTGCGTGTGCTCAAGACTTTGGAAGAGCGACATTTCCGACTGGAGTGAGGTGGGGAGGGAGTGTCCCGCAAAATCTGTCTTCTGACTTCATGTGTTGCAGAACAACTTGAAAATTGGAGATCATCTGTCGCACCAAATAACAAAAGAATAGTGTAGAAATATGAAATTCTGTTGCACTGCAAATAGCGCGCAATCGTCCTACCATTTCTTTTTAAAAAATGAAAATAATATTAACTATTAAATTGCGTATTAATAGGCACGTACCACGGTACCATATCTAAAAGTTGACTTCGGGGATTCAAGGTGTGTCTGCCAAGGAACCTCCGGAAACTCATGTACGTCGATCTTCGTAAAAAATTGCAAATAACTAGTAAATATAAAAGGGGACAGTGAATGTACTCGTACAAGGGATTCATAATAGAATTGCAGAAATTTATAATTATCCCCTGGATAAACCTTTTGCCGTACTTTACGAGATGACTCAAAGCATGGATTCTGTCAGAACAACAAATTCTTGAGTACATTTTGCGGTTAAAAATCTATAGAACCCCCTAAATCTCTACTTACACCCCTCTAATTTTCAGTTTGTATTCCCTCAAACTGACAATTCTGGCAGAATCCCTTACTCAAAGGCAACACACAGCAGCTTTCAACGATATCTGTTAGCTGAAGGTAACAAGGGTTGATTTTGCAAGTGTTTTGTGTAAAAATATTATGAATCTATTATGAACTGAGAAATTAACACCTCCCCACCTTAATCCAACGGGGAGTGTCACTCTTCCAAATTCTTGAGCACACAAGCAGCCCCCCCAATTTTAGCATTACACCTCGCAAACGAGAACTCCTGGCAGGACCACTGTTAAGAGTTATGTAACTAAGAAGAAGCCTTAGAACGTGATGTTTCGTTAATACAAAATTAGTTATAATGCAATATCGGAATTATACATTGCAAATCTGAATAATTTAATTCCTTCAACAACAACAACAACAACAACAACAACAACAACAAGAAAAAGAAGTAATAGTAGTAGTAGTTGTTGTTGTTGTTGTTATTACTACTACTACTACTACTACTACTACTACTACTACTAATAATAATAATAATAATAATAATAATAATAATAATAGTTTTTCCTGCTAATTTGTCAGTAGAATATAATGACAAAGTGTGCGTTTAGTTTTGTTTACCGCATTTGCGTGTAACTCAGTTTTTCGCTGGGATTTAATACTTGAACATTTTCCCTTTCTGTGATCGTTTTCCAAGGGGCTCCATAGTCTAGTGGTTAGAGCGTTGGACACATGTCCGCGTGACACCGGGTTCAATTCCCGGATGGAGTCCCCCTTTTAGGCGTCCACCCAGCGTCGGGAGGAAAACTGTGGAGTCACGTGAATAAAGACGTGACGGCCACCTGGTCTAGAAATACCCTAATACGCCTGTTCGTGGCTAAGTGGCGCGCACCGCTGACTACACTGCCGTCACTCAGGTGGATGCAGTTCCACCAAGCGCGGACAGATCGCGTTGGCGTTGGGGCAGGCTCAGGACCTATCGGTTTGTAACGCCGATGGTTATTTGTTATTATTGTGATCGTTTTCCCTCGTTTAGACGATTTGTCCCTTTCTGTACACGTTCTGCCCGTTGTTCTGTTTAGACGTTCAGACCTCTCGATGGTTTGACGTATTCTGACAATGAGACAGTTCGCAACTTACACATACATCCCGCCATCCTGACTGGTGTTTCACCCGGGTTTTTTCAGTCACAAGAGGTAAATTCTGAGATAGTACCTTCACACTTAGGCACAGGCAACCGCTCCTCCCTTCAAACATTCTTATTCTCTTTCCTATCTCTTCCTTATTCTCTGAGCAAGATGAGAGTGCGATTTACGATGCACAACTGTTTTGTTGTTTAACTTCGATGGCAAGAGGTACAAGGCTTACGGTTAATGCTGTTTCAATACAGAGAAACGAAGATGACTGCGGCTTATAGAGGCCATTTCATCACTAACCAGGTCACATTCCTCACTAGCGAACCCACCCAGCCCCCATAATCCAGGCGGTAACGTCGCGGATTTTATATATAGAAAGTGGGTAGATACGGGGCTTCGAAACCTATGCCCAACTATCCTGAGTGTTTTTTCTTTTTTCAGCGTTACCTCAGTTTCACCAGGCAAATGCCACACACCTCATGATAGATAGATTTAGCACGCTTTCCCATTTTTGCTGCGCTAAAACTAATGGGGTTTTGTACAGGAGCACGTGATTTTGGATTCATCCGCAAGGTAGCTCTGACGTTCACCTCATAATAGAATATGAGGTCTATCCCAGAGCTAGCTAGCGGATGAAATTAAAATCACGTGCTCCTGTACAAAACCCCATTAGTTTTAGCGCAGCCAAAAATGGGGAAGAGTGCTAAGTCTATCTATTATGAGATCTATGATGCTATCTTAAGGATAATGTAAAGCAAAGATCTCCAACAAAAGATGACAAACCTATAACAATAAAGCCCTTTCAACAATGAACAAAACATAAAATTAAAAACCGGCATCGATCATGCTCTTGAATTAGTTATGAACTTGCTTCACTGAAAGCTTGAACCCTTTAGGCTTGAATTTGTAGGAGCAGCAATGAAATTTCGTGTAACAATGAAAATACATTAAACATATACGGAGGTAGTGCTGCCATCTTTTGTTGGAGATCTTTGCTTTACATCAACCTTAAGAAAGACCCAGGTCGATGCCTTCCCCATCCCTTACCTACCACATCCGGGCATGAGCCAAAGATTCCAAAAGAAGATAAATAAATACAAATTCATTAGGGAAACATAAGGTATGTTACTTTTTTAATTAAGGAACTAACAAGCACCGTATATGTGAAAGAGCACCGGAAGAAACATCGAAACAGAAAGTGTCATGGAACGCCACGAATTGGTACTGAAGATAACACATTTGGCCCATTTCTTCCTCCAACATACTCGTTATTAGACCTCTTTCTGACCTTCTTTCAGTTTTCTGGATCTTGTCGTCGGCGATTTCCAGGTTGCATTTCTTGAGAATCATTTGAAGGGTATAGGGAAAGAACCAACAGAGTTCAAAATACGAACTTTTCAGAGCAATGAAAAGATACTTTGCAACATCTATTGTTCTGCCCTTTACTCAACTTCTTTAAAATTTCAATGTCTTGGCACTTACTCGGTTTGAGAACGAATCAAGAGCAAGCTTGGAAGACAGAAACTTGGAAATTTAAGAATGGAACCAAATGGTGAATTTCTTTTCCGTTATGTAAACCATTCTCCAGATGCTTATGCAGGATGTACAATTAACCATTTGTTAGAGTGATGAAAGAAAATATCTCATTTTTGAAACAATTTTCATTCGATGTCTAATATTTCTCAAATTGATTCACATCCGCTCCAGTTTTTAATATATGTGAAATTAAAGGTCTTCTTATAATTAGGAGAAAAAGGTACCACAAGAGTTCTAGAAGTTCTAGACAGCCATAGAGAGATTATGTGATAACTGGTTTCTAAGGGAAAAGTGACATAGGGATTAGGGGGGCCGATACAGGTTAAAGTACCGGGCCGAAAAGTAACCCCAGTCCGTCCCTGTGTCGGCCTTCTAGCTTTGCTGTGATAAATATCAATTTAGGCTTGCTCTCCAACTCTAGACCATCACTTGTGATTATAGATACTGGTCTCTTCATGTGATTTGGCATTGTAAAGAGACGAATTCCAGATTTATTACGGATATCATTGTTATTATTCAGACTGAAAGTTACCAATTTGACATCTATTCACATTTCGCAGTCTATACACGAACAATCCTAGTTATTTTATGGCTAATTTCAAAGACGGAAAATGCGTTTACTGTTACCATTGTATAATAATGTAAACATATTACAGAAACAAGAAACCTAGTGCCATGACAAGTTCAAATTTATTAGCGTGAGTTGGATATGCACGCTATTCAATAGCTTTTTAAGCATGACAGGTTTTACGTATGACAAAACTGGGACTGCATTACATTGGCAAGCATCGAGCAGGTGCAACTGAGATCTGAAATGTGATAGGAAGGAATTTTAGTTGTGTATGTGTTCTTGTATATATATTCATGTTTGAAACAAATGCACATGACTTACAAAGTAAAAATAGTTTGTTTGTGGTTACCAAAAAGTTGTTAGAATAAGACCCAAACAAAACTTTGTCAACAAAAAAGTTGTTTAAACGCATTAAATTGCAGGCACTGAAAAAAGTGACAACGCCAACCAGAATAACGTCGCAGTACTTTGTAGTCTGACATGTTACTTCCTATATGGCTACGGCACCACACTTCCTCGCTCACCTTTTCTTTAAATTATAGGAAAGCTAAGCTTGAATCTTTAATAGTTATATTACTTACTTACTCTATGGCTTACGGAACTCGCAAGTTCATCGCCAGAGTAACAAACTATGGCTATCGGGTTCTATCCTGGGCAAGATCAAGCCAGATTTCATCACAAGCACCTACTTCTCGAAGTTCCCTTCTAATATTATCCTCCCAACGACGTCTAGATCTTCCTAACAGTCTCTTTCCCTCCAACCAAGATAGAATATAGTCTTCGTCCCCTCCCCCTCCATTCGAGCTACATGGCCTCCCCACCTTAGTCGTTGCGATTTCATTGTTCGTACAACATCGGGTGAGTCGTACAGTCCGTTAAGTTCTTCATTATGCAGTCTCCTCCATTCTCTAGTCATCTCGTCCCGTTTTGGCCCATATATCTTTCTCAAAACCTTATTTTTAAACAGACGTAATTTATGTTAATATGCTATGGTCGTACTCCAACTTTCGCAACCGTAAAGTATTACGGCACAATAACCGTTCTGTATATTTTAATTTGAAGTTCCTTGATATTAATCGCTAGGTTAGGAATTTCTGGCCTGAATAGAAACATGCATTGCCCGATACTAAACGACTTTTTATTTCTTCCGATACCTCGTTTATACTTGGTACATATGCTCCAAAGTATATAAATTTATTTATACGTTCTCATTCTTAATTGTTATGTACTCATTTCGGTTATTCCTTGTGTTTCGGCTTATCATGTATTTTGTTTTCTCTATGTTTACCTGTAGACCTATCTCATCGCACGCTTCTACTAAGCCTCTGTATCGTCCCTTATTAAATGTACAATTGTACATCATCCGAATGTACGAACACTTTATTCAAGCGATTCAATGTTAGTCCCTTTTTGTTCTCTTTTATTTTTAAAATCGCATATTCTAAAGCAAAGTTGAACAGTAGTGGTGACAAGGCATCACCTTGTTTCAATCCGTTGCGAATCTTCTAAGTTCAAACTATCTGACATATTTTGTATACCCGTACTCTGCTCATGGAATCGCTGAGACACATCCTCACTAGTTGAACAAGTTTATCGGAATTGCACATTGTACCAGGACTGTATAACTTTTCCCTTTTGACAGAATCATAAGCCTCTTTAAAATCAATGAATAGCTGGTGAATAATCCCATTGTATTCCCATTTCTTCTCCAAGATTTGTCCGAAAGCGAAAATCTGGTCCAACGTGGATCTACTTCTTCTAAATCCACATTGGTGATCTCCAATTGTTTCATGTACGTATACACTTAGGCGAGTTAGTAGTATATTATTTAATACTTTGTAGCATGTTGGCAGTAACGAGATTCTGCGGTAATTATTACAGTCCGATTTATCTTTTATTTTATTTATTTTTTTAAATCGGAACTATTATTGAGGTTTTCCTTTCCTTCGGGAGCTCCTCCTTTCTCCATATAGCACTTATCAATTTATGTAGTTCCTTGGTTAGTGCCGTTCCTCTCGCTTTAATTAATTTGGCTGGAACATTGTCTATTCCCGGTGATTTTAATGTTTTAAATTTCGTTATCGACATTTCGATCTCGATCTCACTAGGTTCGAGTATCCACGGTTCTGCGGTATATATTTCAAATTCCTCTGTTTCATCTCCGTTGTGTACATTAAGAAGTTTGTCGAAATAACTTTTCTACACACCGATAATTTTAGACAGACCCGCCTAAGGCTCTCCACGTTCATTTCTAATCATCCCAACTTCGGCTGGTAAAGTTTACCCCTTTGTAGAGATCTCGTATGTTATTTGTCTTCCCGTTTTCCTCTATCTCCTGAATCTGCAGCGTCAGAATAACTATAATAATAGTTATATTAATATTTCAAAAAGGGAATATTATTGTTTTTCAATTACAAAATTTTGAATATCAGCTAAAAATTCTTGTGTATTTTGTGGTTAAAATCGTTTTTATTTCTGAATATTTCATGTGCCTAGCACAAACGAATGAATAACAGAAATAAACGAGTTGGAAACAAATCTGGTTTGTTTAATGGAACACAAGAATCTTAGTAAACAAAGCCGATTCTGAGTTTTAGAATGTATTTGTTACCCTGGTAAGTGGCGTACCATACGAAGAAACGCTTTAATGCAATATTGATTATTCTTAATAAACGTACAGTAGGGTTAGAGTATAGTAATATTGTATTAGTTTGCAGAACATTATGATGTTGGAAATGTTAAGTTAAAGTTTTCCTATTTAAGCTGAACTCCGCTTGACTTCAGCCATCAAGCGTTGTGGGCAAGGAGGTAAGGCGTCGAGCTGCTATCTAGTCGGTCCGTGTTTAAATCTGCAAGGTACTATTTTTTTTAATTTTATTTTTTTCACTGGTGTCAAACAAATTCGTTCGAACAAACGTTTGTTTAAAACAAATAAAACTATCTGAACTTATTTTGTGAACCACGAACAAGTATTTTTCTCTGTGTACCTCACTGATGTCCTTTCGTAGGTGCCGGGGCTTTGAGGTAGTCAGCCAGGGGTGCGAAATGTTTGCTCAAATGGTCATTAGAAGTTATTCCTGGTTAAATGATAATCATGGAAGGGAAAACTTTGTCAGTAGGCCAGTATTAGAATTTGAATTCATTTCAAGGCCTTTAGGCATCTCAGGCTTAGACCGGGATAAGGTGTGGGAGAGGACGTTGGAAGGTAGACGTCCAGAACCTATTTTGTAGGTACCATCCCAGTATTTGCCTGGTATGACTGAGGAAAACCTTGGTAAAACCTCAATGAGGATGGTCGACCGCTGGGATCGATCCCTGGACCTCCCTAATGCTAAGCCAAAGCTCTATCACTGAGCCACAGC
Source organism: Lepisma saccharinum (assembly GCA_022664845.1). Taxonomy (NCBI): domain Eukaryota; kingdom Metazoa; phylum Arthropoda; class Insecta; order Zygentoma; family Lepismatidae; genus Lepisma; species Lepisma saccharinum. The sequence goes on along the minus strand of JAGDQP010001034.1, from coordinate 32,112 downwards.
CGCTCCGTGCCAGCAGTAGTATTCGAACCTGAGTTCCTCCCCACTACCGATATGGGGAGTTGTCGACCGTAACCAGTAGGAGCAACATTAAAATTACCATGCCATTTCCTTGCCAAATACTTTGTCAAAAATACTTTATGAGTACAAGATAATGGGGTCCGTTACCCACCAACCGTCGATCATCTGGGAGCGCTAGGACCGGAAGTGGCCACAGACCATAGTTTTCCCCCACCCTTTCAGACGGTAGGTAATCCAACCGTATATGACTCATCTGAGTCTAATTTGGAGATCTGGAGGGATGGTACAGATGAACAAATAGGACAATTTATACCCCCTCCCCTTATTCACTGCCGTTCATACGGGAGCGCTAATTCTTTCCAATATACAGTTTTCGTTAAAATTGCCAATGTGGCAACACTGACACGCGTACAATAACAATAATAAATTTTGGTGCACGAACAGAATCCAGATCTCTATGACTTGTACCAACTTAGCTATGATTAATAAAGCCGTCACTTTACTTGTTATTGGTGAAGTTCTATGGGACTGAGTGATGAAGTTCATAAAAAAAATATTGTATGCAAAAAATTGTTTAATAGGTAATTCTGAGAAAATACGTGCTCAAACTCTCTACACCCAGGGATTCTGCCAAGATTCTCAGTTTGGAGGGTAAAAGCAAAATTGGAATGATGTAAGTATAGGTGTTTGCAAGGTTTACATGGATTTTTATTCCTAAACATTTTGAAGTTGGAGATGTGTGAGAGAATTGGGGGGATGACGCCCCCATTTTGCGGGAGTCTGGCAGAATCCCTGCCCACAACTCTTTTGCATATTACTTGTAAAATAACTCTTTTATATACATACTTTTTACAGCATAGAACCTGCCAATTTTCAACAACATTCCTCTCAGCATAGAATTGCTTTCTTTCCTGTTAAACTTGACGTGTTTAATAGAATTGTTACGCTATATTTACATAACAGTCTCTCATACACCGCTCGAAGGCTCAACGAATAAAGTAAATTGTTAGCTAATTTCCATGCAAAACATATTCCAATCACACTTGCAGTTGTTGCAACATGCAATTTTGTAATTAGTAGATCCTTCAGGAAGATCAAAGATAGCATTCAATTACAATTTGTTTCATGCTTAATAACTGTTATTTTCAACACGACATTAACTGGGTGACATAATGACATTATCAGTTTGAGTACTGTTTACGGTACAGGTGTAGTAGTTAAGAACTAGTGTTTACAAGCAAGAATTATATAAAGAACAACATGCTTCTGTTCTTAATCACTGTAAGTAAACTTAAATGCCATAGTTTACATCTTTTAGTTGTTTTTTTTTGTAGTCTACAGGTTGGTATTTATTGCTGTTTATGATCATTTGTTAACTGTTTGTTTTGTACGAAAGTATTTATTAACAGCTGCCATTTGAAAAGCACAAGATTTTATTTGCTTCCTCCTCCTTTGGTCTGCAGTTATAAGTACATGCTATCAGGCAAGCACGATGCAAGAACAGTGACGAATTCAGAGAGGGACAAGATGCTTTATTTTGTATAGCATTACTTCAACAAATTAGCTCAGCGAAAGCAATTTGTTTCCGGACAAAACTAATTTATCTAGAAATATCCATTTTGGGGGATACTGGTGTCATATTTCATGATAAAACTTAGCAATATGGGGGAAAATATGATAAATTTATACTTGAAAAATATCATTTAGCGGGAAAAATCTAATATATCCCTGGTCTGCTCAACCTGTGTCCCCTCATGAAAATCCTGGATTCGCCACTGTGTCAGAGAGCAAAGTACACCCAAATTCATAGAAAATAGCAGATGGTAATTTTTCTAAGACTAAAATTTGAACAATTTGGAAATACCAAACTCACATACGAGATGCGACTAAACAATAACCGGGACTGATCTCGTAACTCATGCTACTTACCATGTAAGGTTTTTTCTAGTGTTATCACCTTCACGGTACTTTCCTTCAGCATTCACACAAATAGCTGGATTCGATGTTGCAGTTCTTGAAAATAGAACTAGAAGTAATATCCAGAAAGGTCCTTCAGGAGGTTTCCCGTTTGTGTTTTGACTACTTCTACCTTTAAGCACAAATTTGATTTTCGGGAACAAGAACAAGTCGCAAGGAGATAGATCTGGCGAATAAGGTGGGTGTTCAGGAAGATTATATTTTTTGTACTGGTCGCAAATTGTTAACCTAGATGTCTTTGTGGACCAAAGCGTTTTTGTGGTGCAAAACCCATCCATTTCACCACAACTCTGGCCACTTTTCCAGCTCTTTTTCACACTTCATTGTACATAGTGTTTATTCATTGTTTGTCCTGTGGAAAATCCATTTAATCAACACAATACCACGTATGTCAAAAAGGGTAAGCAGCATTGCTTTGAATTTTGAACGGTTCATGCGTAGTTTTACTGTCGTGGTAATTATGGACACTTCCACTGAATTAGTTGGCTGTTTCTTATCATACGTGAAAATTTATATTTCACCAGAAGTAATCACTGAATGCAACAATTCTTGGTCGTTTTCAATACGTTGTATCAAGGAAGCTTCTTTAGCTTCCTTGCGTTGTATGATGTCTAAAGACAGATCTTAATTTTCACATCGGTCATCGACTGGCAAAACATGTGCTCACTCAACGGGACTTCACTGCCGTAGTGCCGTTTCGCCAGAGTCAACAAGTCAAAACCTGTACTGTGGGTAGATGATACATTCTGTTACCAAATAAGATAACCCTCTTTCCGTTACCACAATTTCTTTAAGATAGTTAACATCATCTAAAGGCATTCTGCCGTCGGAGTTACCCGCGTGATTGCCCGCGAGTTCTACTACGGCGGAGAATGTAGTCTTCTTGATGGGTTGCCAGGTTGTCGGTGTTTTTCATCGCGCATGGAAAGAAGAGGTACAGGCAGGGCACACTCAAACATTCGAGTCATAAATGATATGGAATAAACAATAAAGTTTCTAAAAGAAGAGCTAGATAAACTGTAACAATGCAAAAAAAATCATACGTAAATAGCCCGTTTTATTCAGAACTAAATTTGTTCATTAGTAGTACGTGTCGCTTAACCACCGAATTGTACAACACGTGGCGCATATGTTTACAACTTTCGGAAATTTTATTTAATACTTATACTATATTTTGCAAGGAAACTTTTTGTATTATTTAACTTTAAATAAGAATTTGACGGTACTGACATATTTGTACTTTTAAGTAATACCTTATTTACTAATTATTTAATACTGTAGCTCAACAGTCATTATAATATATGTTACCAAACCTAATGACTTTAGAGGCATGCATGAACCAGTTAGATCAGAAGATCACAGACCGACTCAAATAGTGGTTGTATTGCTTTACGGGAAATAAAGCAAACAATGCCCACGTGGTCCCGGGTTTAATCCCCGGCTGGAGTCCCACTTTTCGGCGTCCACCCAGCGTCGTGAGGCAAACTGGGTAGTAACGTGAATAAAGACTAGCCACACTCGATCTAGAAAGCCCCTGATAAGCCTGTTCGTGGTCAGGTGGCGCGCAGTACTGACCTCACAGCCGCCACTCAGGTGGACGCAGTTCCACCAACCAGGACAGATGGCGTTGGGGCAGGGACCTGTCACGCGAGTAGTTGTGATCGTTGATTTTTGTTCATAAATAATTTCCTTTTGAGCTCGGATTCAGGAATCCTCCAAATCACGAGGGATTCCCCAAGTGAAAGCTTCTCTCGTTAGGAGTGGAACTTGGAAAGTAGAATATTTCTCCGTTCGGAATATCGATATCTTACCTCCCCCGATTAGAAGCCCACTGCAAACGACCATCTCACTTTCAGAGGTTTGAAATTTGCAGTGCAGTGTTTCTACATCCTTTCCAACCTGTGGGCCGCGTGTGACAGTTTCTCTTTGTAGGAACGGATATAATTCTTACACCAGTGGGAGGACCGCGTTGGTGAGTGAGTGACCGTTTCTCTGCGATATGAACGGAACCCACTACGTGTTGATTGTCTCACACCTTGAGGGATAGCATCTTTGGATGGCCGTTTCTCCTCGTCAGGAACGGAACTTAAGAAGTGTGGTCTCTTTACCTTAGTTCCATCACTTCACCGTGCTTCCCAGTGTCGAGCTTGTCCGCTGTGCCGCTGAGGCTAACACCGCAAAGGCTGTTACAGTTAGATTATGAGACTCAGTGTTGCCATAATCTTCGGCGTACAAAACACACAAAGAACGGGAAGACCTGTAAACTGTGATATAGACGACGGTGTGACATAAACGTTGTAAAATTGAAATTGGACATTCGGTGACATGTGAAAACTATTACGTGTGAACAATGCAGCACAAGCAAGGTAGTTACAATCAGTGTTCGATTTGTCGAGAGGCGATATCGGGAACTTTCCTGGCCCGTGAGAATTTCATCCCCGGGTGTTCCGAATATCATGCGAATCAAGCATAAAATCTTGGTATTTCTACCCAAACAGGTAGTAGGTTGAAACTTACCAACAACCACTATTTCTAGGACCCCCCCCCCCTTCGTAAATTACAGCAAATCGAACACTGGTTACAATATCACCATGTAGGGTAGCCAACTTTCTTCCCCCCTATAATACATATACCCTATCTTGCTTTTGCTACGTTATTCATACGTAATAGTTTTTACATGTCACCGAAGTGCTTCATTTTCATTTTACGACGCTTATATCACATCGACGTCTATATCACACAGTGCTCGATTTGTAGCGGGGGATGGTTGGGATTTTCCCCTCTCTGCAAAATCTTCCCTGACTGCTTTCCTAAATACCCCCAAGCCTGGGAATAAAAATAGTACGATACTCTACGTTCTGATAAAAAAAATCCCCCTTTCATGAAGTTGAACAAATCGGACACTGAATCACACTTTACACGTCTTCTCATGCTTTACGAGTTATCGGGTGTCCCCGAAATAATTTTGCAAACTTCGGGAGAAGATTATTTACATCAGAACAAATAAAAAGTTCCTTTGAAGAAATTCAAAATTATGCGTAGTTTAGGAAATACAGGCGCTCAAAGTCATGGCGGCATCGTCACAGATGACGACATATAGGCTTAGCAAATCAAACACACTCGAAGTAGTACCCAACACGTCTATTTAAGGTATGTTCATGATTGGTGAATTTCCATAGGACAAGTATGGAAATGCAACATCATTTGTGATTATGCCACCGTGACTTCGACCGGGTGTGAAAGAGGATGTTGCTGTTGCTAGGTACTCGCCCAAGGTCGAGTTAGTAGGTACCATCCCGGTATTTGCCTGCTATGACTTAGAAAAAACGTGGGAAAACCTCAATCAGAATTAGCGGTCGCTGGAATCGTTTCCAGGCCCTTCCAATTACTAAACCAACTGAGCTACGGCTGCTCGGTATTCCAAGGTAGTAACGTGAGTTTTGATAAGGTATCACCTCCGCAGCTGCGTAATGAAAGGGATGGAAACCTCAAAGACCTGTGAATAAATAAATGAAGGATGTCCGTCTGCACGACTCAAATGTGCTCGCCGTCCAGTGCTGTAATAATACGCAGTTAGCGTGAGCGTCCCTGTTTCGACAAATTGAACTAGATGTTCACGACCAGATAATGTCCCGGTTTAACTACGTCAAAACACGGATATGACATTGAAAGTGTTCAAGAATGACATCACTGACAAACACAAGGGAAAGAAAGTGACAAGAGACCGTCCTTGGTCTGAAAGTAAGGTACTAAGTCCACACTTTCCATATAGAAGTGCAGAAAAAAAATGAAAAATTAGTCAAAAAGCCCCGGACCTCCCGAATATAACGCCAAAACTGTTCCATTTTCTTTTTCTTTCCTTTATTTCTTCTAAGTTAACAAAGCATACGGTATTCCTCTACCAATATTTAAAAAATACATAAAGAAATAAACAACAGAAGAAATGAATGATAACTATTGAACAGGAAAGAGAGATAACAAAATATCAACAAATGGACCTTTAAACTAGACAATCACTGAAATAAAGGTCGCTTGAAGTTACATAAACATTTTTTAAAAAAGATTGATTTTACTGTCAAATAACTTAAAACAGAACTAGACATAAAGGTTAACAGAAAATTGATTTTTTATTTTAAAAAATCTTGCCAAACCATGGATCAGCAACATGTCAAAATACAGCCGCAAAATAGTTGGCAAAATGTTTTTCCATTGAGCCTCACCTATTTTCCGATATTATTAGAACCAATACAAAGAAAAACACAAGGGAAAATAAGGGAAGGAGCCTTACATTGTTAGACGAGAAGCGGAACTCTGCGATGTTCACATCTTCCACCTTCCAACTTTACGCGGCACAAACCGACATACATAATAGCTCCTAGCACTCCACTGCCAGCACTGCATGCTGGTTGCCCGAGACCCGTGCCCTGAATCCTTGTGTTAACAGCAACCGAGAAAAGGTTACCTCAACCGAGTGGAATGTTAAATTAACCCTGTACTATATTCAATATTGTTTAATCCTCCACATTAGCTGGATAACTTTTTAACTAACAAGGGATGTACCCCAGGTGGTATTTCTGGACACAAACTTAGACGATCCTTCTGAGACCGTGTTCAAATAGTGGGCTTTCGGTTCCCCTCGCTATAATCTATTCAAGATTGGAAAACAGCTTAAGTAACAAACCGGCAGTGGGGAAAATAAAACAAGCACATTTCGACAATTACATACTAAAGAGACAAGATTTGTCAATATGAATAATGAAAGCGTAGTAATGTGACTAAAATTTAATGTTATTACTTATTAGCAAATACACTTCAAAATTCTGGAAAAATTTTAAGTTTCAAAGTGGCGGCAAAACATCAATCTAATTAAATATACATCAATAGTAGGAACTTTATACAACAGCTATTATCAAGAATGGTTGCCACTGAATCGTGAAACCAAAGCTTGCAGATGCGATGTGTTTCCGTTAACTTTGTGTATGACTTTAAAAGCTGAACAAGTAAGGAACCGTCCCAGAACATGTGAGTTGTTAAATGCCGAGCGAATGCTGATCCAAATTCCCGTGGGTGTACATATATGATGTGGAAATAAGGTCCAATCATCATAGTGGGTTCGACAATCTTCACCAGTGACTTAAAAAGCACGAATGAATAATCCCATGTTAAAGTGATGTTGATCGTCTGATTTGAGTGGCAGAGCACCGTCCATTACAAATTTATGCCACATGGATCCACGGTGAATGCACAATTCTACGTTGACATGAAATTATTACGAGAAAGGTGTGGCGCAAGAGCCCAGAAGTGTAGCAGAATAAGTCCTGGATGGTTAATCACGATAATGCACGTTCCCACTCCTTACTCGTCCGGCTGTAGCATTATTTTCGCCAAAACCACATTACTATGCCGCTTGATTTTGAAGGAAGTGTTCCATCCATCTGCATCTACTTATCTCCAAACTTAAAACTGTCTGGTTGATGCAAATTAGTTGCCACTTTATTAAATATTCCGGAACCAGCGTGACTTTGTTTGAGAGCACTATTATTCATGGAATAATCGAGAACTAGCGTTGTCACCCAGACTCAGTGTAGATGAAAGACGCAAGTCACGAATCAAAATTAGGATTTGGTACAAAGAAAGCTTTGTATTTCTAAATCATTTTTCAGTAATTAATGCTCGTCTTCGGCTCGCAATGCACTTTGGCTCGTCTCGATGATCGTAAGCTGTTGAGTTTCTAAAACCCACAAGCATCCATGCCTCAGCCGAGACTCAAACCTTAGGGATGTTGGTTTAACGAGTTAGACCACAGTAGGTGTCACAAAAATACGCAATTTGGCAGGGAACTAACTATATTAGGACTAGGAATTTATTTTCCAGATTTGTCTATCATGCTTTATTATTAAAAGCTGTCGGTGATGATAATTTATGTAGTCAAGTAGTTACAGTCGAGGAGTTTGCAATAGCACTGGGGAATCAAGCAAATTTGAATCTTGTTGCTGGAACTACTAATAGATGTTTTCCTTAGCTTCACCAGACAAATGTCGGGATAAACCTAGAGAAAGGGTTTGGTCCTTTCTCTTCCATGTTAGACGAAAAGTAATCGGAGAGGGACGCCACCTCACAGACTTGCTATGAGCTCAGGTCACAGTCGCCTCTCTTGCCTATAAAGCTAAAGTACCGTACAACAATAATACACTCTGATGTCCTTTCTGAATGTTTTAGGCTAGATTAGTAATATGATTCTGATTGTATAGCGCAGTTAGTTGAACCTAAGATACGAGATCGGAATCTGAGGTTTAACAATATTTTCATCAAATAAATGCAAGACTGCTCATTTTCTTTTTTAAAAAAATAACACACTTTTCCTTAAACTCGGATGCTACATTGTATAATATAATGAATAAGCCAGTAAATAGGTTTATTACCATTTTGTTACCAAAGTTACCGGGGAACGACGGGTCGCTAGGTGGGCAGAAATAGGTAAATCACGAGCGAGCTTGAGCCAACGTTTTGTTGCTAAACGCCATCGCTCTACACAGTAAAAAATAGCTGTGTTAATTCAACATAATGCGGTGTCCCAGCGTGACTACCACTTTTTTGTGTTAAATCAACACAACACACGGTGTTGATTTCGGTACTGGAAGAAAATAATTGCGGCTGCAGCGAGATTTGAACTTCTTTTTCTCCCAGTACCGAAATCAACACCGTGTGTTGTGTTGATTTAACACAAAAAGTGGCAGTCACGCTGGGACACCGCATTATGTTGAATTAACACAGCTATTTTTTTTTCATTTTTTTTTTTAGTGTATTATTACGTTCTATAGAAAAATGAACTGTGTATAAAGCCAACATCGCTTGACAAAACCATATGCACTTAAAAACAGAAGACTTGTTGAGAACCGAAAGGAGGGTCACCACAAAGTGCAGGCTAATAGACTTCAAAAAGTTATATCTTCAGTAATTTAAAAGAAAGTAGTAGTTTAGATACTTAGAAACAATCAGGGGGCGCCCCGCCCCAAAATTAAAATATTTTGGAAAATTTAGTATAATTTTGCCAAAAATTATATGCATTTTACGTAAATGTCACACCCACACAAACCTCGGACCCCGCATCGAAGGTGCTGTCTCTTCCCCTCCGAAACCAACTTCTAGATACGTGCTTGTATGCAGTATACATATTACTGTGAGATTTCTTGATTTGTGAAAAGTGGAAAATGGTAAATATATATCAGTTCGTGATAAATTATTTTCGCTGTCACCCATCCACCACCACCACCCATCCACACGCATAGAAATCCCCAAAACTTCGCTCAATTCTATTACCTGGGTACAACTTTGAAGTTTACTAAGTCGCCACGTATTACGTCATCATTGGTCGATAAGTAAGTCTTATATAACGATATGACGTGACGTCAGATTTGTGTGTTTCTAACTCCGAAACTATTTCTTCCATGTATGTTCATAGTTTGGAATATATACAAGTGCTATTGTTGACTTTGTTGGTATCCCCTTAAGCTTACAATGCACCACCCAAATGAAAAAGTCCGAACGCAACACCCCCCCCTCCCAAAGAAAACAACCACGAGCCGCCACTGCTAATAAATTATTTTCAGAAAGACTTGCAGTGCTGGGAATTTTTGTTGCACTGTCTTCGTTGTATGAATATTCCTACGTAACTCACAGCTGGTAAATACTTTTAAAGATGTTTAAAGATAATTTTAAAAAACATCAATTTTCATCATTTTTAAACATATTTTTCTAAGCGTATGAACTTGTTTGGGAATACAGGATGGTCGCGTTAATCCGAATATTTGTTTGCTTTAGCTGTTCGGATTACTGAGGGAACCTGAAGGTTATCTGAAGGTCGTTCGGATTACCGCGCCCATATACACTACATTATCAAGGATTGCGTTATGGTTGGGCTAGGGGGGGCTCAACCCCCCTCCCCCCGTTTTATCAGTATTTTTCATTTTATACAATGTCATAAATTTAGGTCAGCCCCCGAATTTTTAAACGAAACCCGGGCATCGTCCCTGTATATGATTCAGAAACAATTTTCTGAAATATTATTAAACTGGATCCTTAATAGTCAAAGAAAATGCCTTAACATTTTTTGGAAAACATCTTTTTATGTAGGTGGAAAACTTCCAAGTTTCGTCGACACCCTTCCCCAATAGAATGTTCACATTTATTTATTTAAACACAAAATACTACACATGAATAACCAGTGCCTTGATTCAGTGAGTTACATTTCCCTTCTCAAACAGTGATTCCGCCAGACCTCTCTGTAGGGGGTGTCACCCCCAAATCCTCGAGAGCACCTTCACAACGGTCAAAAATCGATATAAATCGTGCAAAACTTCACGTACACTCCCCAAACTGAAAATCCTGGTGGAATCCCTGTCTTTAACTTTCCTAAATTGGCACCGTTACTGACTAGAAAGAAATATTCAATCACTTCAATTCTTGGTTCGGTAACTGGGAATTTGCAAATTATTTCTAGTATAGCATGCAAGATGTAATAATATTAGCATTTTACAGAGCACATCTCAAATCACTATAATTTTAAGGGAAAAGAAAACGTGTTTCATCTGTTTCGTATTCTTTGGATAGGACAATATCAGTCATACACTCACGCCCATCATTCAATGTTTAAATGTCTCGTTTCGGGTAGACGTAAGCAGACAGCTTTTACCATTCTGCATAAGTCTGCCTATGAATCATACGAGAACACATTTAATGCACTGAAAGAGTTTTCTTCAACGATGTCTTCCCAATCAACACAAGAAACAAACCTTAATTACCTGCTTGTTTACTCAAATCACTGATGCGTGTTTACAGGCTCCTCCTACTACGCGATAGTAAACAGTTTACAAACGAAAAAGAGTTAGAATCATACGAAACAAGGTCGCCAAACATATGTTAAATAACTACACCATCTCAGAAACCGTGAAAGACAACCGAGAATTACATTCTTGAGTAAATGTAGGAGTTCTACTTACCAGAATCCACAGCCTTATTGCATCCTTCGTTCCGTGCCAAACCCCGTTCCTCTTATTAAGTAACCTTGCCAAACCCCATCAACTTTGTTGGCTTCCCACTACAATCAACAAGTGCTCGCTTCGTGCTTCACGTAGTTCAGATTTTCGTCGCGCTAGCGCTGTTTTCCACCTGGTAACTAGCGCTTTGAAGATAAAACGGAGGAGAGTGATTTCAGACACTAAGCAGATGAGCAAATGAGCATGCTCGTTAAAATGTAAACACAAGATGATACGAACTTACGACTTAACCATACGCCTTTATTAAAATATTTTTATTTTCTATCAATTTTATAAGAAAGCAGTACATCATTTGTATTTAGTTCTTTCACTAGCGATGAATTGTCAGAACATCCACGCTTTAGCTTGCGTGCTTTTTCTTCTGAAATCAATAATTTATAATATCACGAAAAAAGTGAACTGGTCCTGTTGTCGCCTCTCCCCAACCGAATACCAAAACAAGACTTATGAATGGCAATTTGCCGGAGGCTCCCCAGGTCTTACGTCACAAACATCTTGCATGGATATGACATCATATTTGTGTTACTGAGCGAAATGATTTAGCCAGGAGTTTATCTCTCTTATAGGTCTACCGTATGTACTGTTCGTAAACTCATCTTTTGCGTGGTACCACGCCTGGAATTTTTCAAAGATAAAAACTGATTACATCTTCTTCGGAAGAACTATTTTACCTGGTTCTCCTTAAACGGGGAATGACTGTCAAAAAAATGAACTCTTTGGTAGGTCATTAACTTGGTTTGAAGAAGATAAGAGCTCACATTTCTCGGCAATAAATTTCATTTCAAAGCAGACAATAGATGTTGGGTAAGATTCCCAGACTGCAAAGTTGAAAGGAAGGACCAGTAGATTCCAAAACAAGGACGAGTACGTTGCAAAGGACAAAGGAAGGACATTGTTTATGTGTCCTTCCAAATGCCGTTGTGGTTCTACTAACTAACTTATTGGGTAGTGTCATGGCCATAAAAGAAATGTGTTTTTTATTGCTTACTTGTTTGTTCAGAAAGGAAATTAGTTTTCCAAACAGAAGGAAAAACGTCTTAAAAAGAACGTGAGGAACTCCGCTCCCTCCATAAACAGTGCTTTTCCAGGCCTGGTCAATACAATGCGCTGAATACATTGATGAAACCAGGGTGTTGTCACCGAAAGAGGTAGAGGGAGAAATTAATGCCCAGGCATACCATCACCTATCGAAGTACTGGACACAAATACACCGATTTTCCCTCCCTACATTAAAAACAGAGGTTATACTACGTCAAATAAATGATTCCACCAGACCCGCCCCTGTGGTAAAAAAAAAATCTGTCAAAAATCGATAGAAACCGTACAAAATTCCACTTATATAAAATCCCCACACCCCAATTTTGACTTTACACCTTCGAAACTGAAAATTCTGGCGGAATCTCTGAGCCAAATATATAAATAACTCTCGACTCACCAGTTCTGATTTTGATTAAGCTTGGACAGGGTTTTCCTTTGTCCTTTCTGAGTAAAATACCAAATTTTCAAATTTGTTAACAAAATAATAATAATAATAATAATCTTGAAATATAGGCAATTATACGTGACAAGATGGGCAAAAAATCGCCGTCTCATGACCCTTTAGAACTGAACACAGCTCATTTCCTATTTGAGCTAGAGAGTTCACCACAGCGTCGTTGGAAATCTTATAATTCGGTCTTTGTTCAGGTACATTAAGTTCAATGATTGGTTAAATTTTTGAAGTATTATGGCTGTTGAAATAGGGGTTTAAAAAAAAAATTTTGTATACTTTGGGGATTAAAAATTTAGTGAAAGGCTGCATGCTAGTAACAATGTAATTTTTATTCCTGTAGTACATGGCATGGGGAACATAACTCCGAACAAAAATATCATGGTGAGATACGAGACGAGATCCATACAGAGGGGTAAACTCGTTAAGAAAAGATTACCAGTCGAGGTTAGGAATGATTAGAAATGAACACAGAGATCTTCAGGCTGATCCGACTAAAATTGTCGATGTGTGGAAAAGTTATTTCGACAAACTTCTTAATGTACACAACGGGGAACAAACAGAGGAATTTGAAATCCATACCGCAGAACCGTGGTTTCCCGAAAATAGCGAGATCGAGATCGAAATGTCGATAAAGAAATTGAAAAATTTCAAATCACCAGGAATAGACAATATTCCACCCGAATTAATTAAATAAGGAGGAACGGCACTAATCAAGGAACTACATAAATTGGTAAGTGCTATACGGAGAAAGGAGGAGCTCCCAAAGGAATGGAAAACATCAATAATAGTTCCAATTTACCAAAAAGGCGATAAATCGGACTGTAATAATTACCGCGGAATCTCGTTACTTCCAAACTGTTACAAGGTATTAAGTAATATTCTGTTAACACGCCTAAGTGTATACCTAGATGAAATAATTGGAGATCACCAATGTGGATTTAGACTAAATAGATCCACGTTGGACCAGATTTTCGCCTTGAGACAAATTTTGGAGAAGAAATGGGAATACAGTGGGACGGTTCATCAGCTATTCATTGATTTTAAGGAAGCATATGATTCTATCAAAAGGGAAAAGTTATACAATATCCTGATACGATTTCGAATTCCGAAAAAATAGTTCAACTAGTGAAGATGTGGCTCAGCGACCCCATAAGCAGCGTACGGATAGGTAAATAATACATATGTCATATAGTTTCAAGATTCGCAACGGATTGAAGCAAGGCGATGCCTTGTCCCCACTACTGTTTAACTTTGCGTTAGAATATGCTATTTTAAAAATTAAAGGGTTTGAATGGTTAAAAATCATTGAATGGTTTGAATCAACTGTTTGTATACGCCGATGATGTAGATTTAATAGGGGACGATATAGATTCACTACAAAGCAACACCGATGCCTTAGTGGAAATCGTCTACAGGTAGGTCTACAGGTCCAATGAGATAGGTCTACAGGTAAACATAGATAAAACAAAATACATGATAACAAGCCGAATGAAAAAAGGAAATAAACACGTAAGAATTAGGGATGAGTTCATAGAGAAAGTAAACAAATTTAAATACTCCGGAACATACGTAACAATAAAAAATGAGGTCTCGGAAGAAATAAAAAGTCGCTTAGTATCGGGGAACGCATGTTTCTATTCAGTCCAATAACTTGTAACATCGCGATTAATATCAAGGAAATCGAAATTAAAAATATACAGAACGGTTTTTCTGCCGGTAATACTTTACGGTTGCGAAAGTTGGAGTACGATCCTAGCAGATGAACATAAATTATGTGTATTTGAAAATAAGATTTTGAGAAAGATATACGGGCCGAAACGGGACGAGATGGCTGGAGAGGGGAGGAGACTGCATAATGAAGAACTCCACGGACTGTACGATTCACCAGATTATGTTAAAATTATGAAATCGCGACGACTAAAGTGGGCAGGCCATGTAGCTCGGATGGGGGGAAAACAAAGATTATATTCTATCCTGGTTGGAAGGCCGGATGGAAAGAGGCCATTGGGAAGACCGAGACGTCGTTGGGAGGACAGTGTTAGAAGAGATCTTCGAGAAGTAGGTGTTCGTGATGGAAACTGGCTTGACATTGCCCAGGATAGAATCCAATGGCGAATGTTTGTTACTACGGCGATGAACTTGCGAGTTCCATAAGCCTTAAAGAGAGAAAGTACGTGTCCATAGATAAGTTGTGTGGTTAATAAAGAAAACTCAGGTTGCTACATGCAGTCCTTCAGTATGAAAAGTTGTCCCGAAAATAGGACATTTTGAAAGAAGTATAGCGTTTTGGGGGCATGAAAAGTTTGTGCTGGATCAAGTTTAAAAATATAAAAACTTCATGGGATGTGATTCTATACAAGTCCTTCAAAGAAATGAAAAGTTTGCTTTGTTACTCCAACTGGTTGAAAAGTTATTTAACTTCGAATGTTGTAAAAAAAAAAGTCAAGGTTTAGATCATTTGATACCAATTATACAAGCTCATTTTGTCTTATCAATTTTATATTTATCAAATGTGATAAGGATTTATATAGCGCTCACTGCGTACAATCACTATTATCATTTGTGTATATATATATAAATAAGTATAGGCATAGATAATTATAGCAGTATTGCAAGGATAGCAAAAAAATTGATTCTCGGAATATTGTTAGATTGAGCGTAACATCTTTTCTACTATAGTGGGTTCATTATGATGTCCTTACAAAGATTACTGTCTTTTTTAACTTTAAGGTGCTCCGCCACCCTTAACTTCCTCGAACGTTAACCCTTTTAAAAATCATTGCAATGTTTTAAACAATTTTCTCCCTTACTTTTAATGTTACAAACTTCAAATTTTAGTCACATCTAGAGGAGATACATGTCTATGAATGGTATGTTTCACATTTTTAGTAGTTCTAATAAGTCAATTTAGGTTTTTGACTTTAAAAAATGGCAACAGTTAGATTTTTACAACTTTGGCTGACATGTCCCTTGCGCGGTCCGCCTCTTGCAGCGACAGTGTTCTGTTTTTCCTCGTTCCCTCCCTCGCGAAGATCCCTCGCTCAAGTTGTATAGATCAGATGACTGATAAGCCAGACCTCAAAACAAGGCTAATTTCAACTACAGAAAGATGGAATAATAAAAGAAGTAGCAAAAAGTTAGACAACTCGGCTGGCAAACCGGTTTGAAATATCACAGGAAGGTGCGATAATTGAAACAACCACTAAGTTCGTTTTAAACATAATTAGATAAACTTGCATAGCCAACGTCCAGTGATGATTTCAGAACATTTATCCCGGGGGGAATTTCAATACAAATTGAGTGATAAAAGTATCAAAAACAAATCTATTTTTTTTTTTTTTTTTGCATCAAAACAAATATTTTTTTCTTGTGTACAGATAGGAATGAATTAATCTCTAGTTTAGACTCCCACGCTTGTCTCCTTGGGGTGAAAGGAGACAAATGAAAAAGATGAAAAAACTGGTGGAATGACAAATTGAGAGGAAGCAGGAGAACCCCAAAAATTCAGGAGCACGGTGTTGTCCACCTTTGGTGGCGCGGCAAGAATTCTGATGGCGGGATCCTGCGACTTTCCAAGCCACCAAGTTGGCAGCGCCACCACTTCTTCCATTGAATCAAACGAAGGCTTTCACACGAAAGCGATTTTACGAGCCACCAGAGGGAGGCACATTTACTTGACATTTTTGCATTTTAAACATGAATATCGAAGTAGAAAACGCACACTTCGACACAGAAAACTTTCTAACCGAAGTTCAGTCAAGGACTGCAGTATGTGCTGCTGAAGAATATTCATACGGAGAATTGAAGCAGAGATGCTGTTAGGAGCTTGTAAACATTTTTATAAATAAAGAAGAAGGCTCGCCTGTAGAGAAAAATGAATTTGGGAAGTTTTACATTTGTAGATACAATAAACATTAAATTGATATCATTTATTTATGGCGTTTTGGCATTTCAGGCTCGGATCGGGATAGAGTAGAGCAGAGGGTGTTGTGAGGTAGCCGTCCAGGACCTAGCTTGTAGATACCATCCTGGCATTTGTCTGGTGCTACTGAGGAAAACATCCTGGAAAAAACATTTGTTGAAGTTAAATTTATTTATAGCCTTCAGGCATCTAAGGCTTAGACCGGGATAAGGGAGGGGACAGAGCGGGAGGTATCAGCCAGAGCCTAAGTTGAAGGTACCAACCCAGGATTTGCCTGGTGTGACAGAAGAAAATTTGGAAAACTGCAGGCCGGTTGCTGAAAATGAACCCAATACCTCCCAATTGTTAACTGAGCTACGGCCGCTCGGTGGAGAAACTTGTGTCAGGATAGGAGGCCACTGGTATACAGTAAACATCTCGCTACAAGGTATTATAATGTAAGAAATAATCCTTAGCTTTGATCCTCATCTACATAAACATTTTTTTTTTTTTTTTGTATGTAACTTTCTATCATCACTTTTTATTCTGCAAGAAAGTATATCTCACCTAAAAAACAGAAGTTTTGAGTAGCGAATACACAGTCTAAACGGCTGGAGTTAGAAAAACGAAATTTGGTACAAAGGTACATCATCACCAGTAGATAAAGCAAATATTACCAAAAAAATGAAAAACTCGCCATCTTGGATCCAAAATGGCCGCAAAACCCATTGTT
The DNA here is from genome assembly GCA_022664845.1 of Lepisma saccharinum. NCBI lineage: Eukaryota > Metazoa > Arthropoda > Insecta > Zygentoma > Lepismatidae > Lepisma > Lepisma saccharinum. Next base: position 14,935 of record JAGDQP010001034.1, on the reverse strand, counting down.
GTATAGAATACACAGACTAAACCGCTGGAGCTAAAAACACCAAATTTGGTACGACGATACACCATCACTAGTAGGTTACGAAAATATTACAAAAGTCTCCAAAGACCCCATCTTGGATCCAAATGGTGGTCCCCAAAAATTCATTTTCAACACCTTTTGAGCTAGAGGTACGAAATTTGGAACTAAGGTGTGTTATCGAGAGTAGTTTAGAAAAATATTACAACATTTTGAAAAAGTCGCTATCTTGGATCCAAAATAGCCGCCAAAATGAATTTTTCATAGAATACACGGCTGAAGCTAGAAAACAGAAATTTGGTATGACGGTACATCATCTAATACTAATAGGTTACGAAAATATTACAAAAGTCTCCAAGCGTGTAGAATATTCCTTTCATTGATCGATCTTGTAATAATGGTGCACCGAAATTTTACTTTTTCTCTACTTTCGGCGTTTACGTAAACCTGAAAACAGAAACAACAGTAATGCCTTGTTTACATTACTAACATTTTACCATGGTGAAACTTATGGGTAAAACTAATTTGCGTTCACACTACCGAACTTAACTTGGTTATCGTGCTTGTACTACCATTATCTGTAAAGAAATAGGTTGAGATTTCCGTGGTTGAGTAAAAAATCTGCTTGTTATACGGGAGAGGATTAAATTATAAAAAATGAACACAAATGAATTAATTGTAGTGTCAAATTTTGTAGATTAGTTCTGCCATCATTCTTTTATACTTTACAAGTGATACGCACCACTAGCATACTATATATTTCTATAAAGAAAGAAATAAACTCACGAAGTGATTCGTGCCTAATAACTAACTTGCGTTTAGACAGTCGTTTCTTACTAAGGTTACAAGATAACCGTCGTAAGTTGACGCTAGTTAAATTTGAAACCCGCGTTAACAGTAACTACCGTTTACATTACTAAAATGAACTCGGGTTAACGTTAACCATGGTAAAATGTTAGTAATGTAAACAAGGCATAACTGCTTCTTCCAGCTCCAGTTTGGAACTGGTGGCACGGTTGGTGGCACGACCATGGTATGGTGGCTTCGTGTGAAAACGGACATAAAACGAGAAGCGCCACACAAATTTCTGGTGATGCGACCATGGTGGCTTCGTGTAAAAAGGACCTACCACCGATCCGCCCCCTCCTTTGCTGTGTAGCAAAGAATAAAAGAAAGGCCGAAAACAGTCGGGGGGACATTTCGTAGTCTGAATCAATTGGACCCAGTATTCAAATACCTCCTTCTTTATCATGTTTCAAAATGTGACATCGTATTAATCCGACGTATACAATTTCAGAAAATAATAAACAGAACATTTTAGAGGTAATTCCTCACGCCAAAGATCGAAAGAATTTTCTGTATACATATATTGATTAATGAATACTTTGGAGCTGGACGCTGCCGAAAGAGAGAGAGAGAAAAAAAAATATCAGACTGATTTGGTTCAATTACCGCAAATTGCAATCGTTAGCATAGAAATCGAGAAGTATGTCGTTTCTTATTTTTGGTCAAAGTGAGTGCGGTGATGTCTTAATAACAGGCAAACAAGAACGGTGTAATCACAAAAAATTGTAGATATATTGCCCATTAACCAAGTACTGGTCGTCATAAATATGGTTAGTGAATATAGGTAATATCAATTTTACTACCGTTTTGTCAAAATTACTATTTTAGAAATTATTATAATGTCTTCATGAAATATACTAATTTCATGTTAACTTGATTTTATGAGCCAGGAGCGTATTCCGCACTTGTTCGAGGGAGGATCGTTTCTAGTGATAAGAAAAAACAAGATCAGCACCAAGACTACTATGGTCTTGCATCTTGCATCTTTCTATTGTTACTAGAAATATATGAAAGTAACAATAGAATATTGTATTATCACCCTACTTAGGTCGCTGTGCAAATTTTCATCATTGTATGACGTCGAGAAATGAGTTAAATTAACGTTCCAAGATTTAAGGACACCACGAACCATTGTTAACTAAAGAAATGAATGTAAAATAATAATAATAATTGTTTGTCACTATGTAAAAATAAAAAACTTTGTTTTAATAGAATAGTTACATTCCTTTGCTTGTTCTCATATCAAAGGGCCATGTAATGGTGTAATTGTTTTGGTGACAAAAGCAAGTATTCAGCACATTTCAACCAAACACATTTTTACTCCTTCAGACACGTTGTTGGATTATTGTTTATATATAGCGAGAGAGAGAGAAAATTTGACCGCTGCCGTGACCGAAGTTCGAACTCGGATTATATTCTTATGTTCTTCACAAGAGACCATCAAATAATTTGAGAAATTACTTCAGCCTCGATTTCAGTAGCTATTACGGTTAAGCATACCAGTTCTTTCCACAGTTTTGTGCCCATAGAGAGCTATAGTCCTCAGGTTCGACTTACATCTTAGTATAGGGAGAATCATGCCAAAAATATCTTAAGAGAATCAGTTCCGCAAGGAAGCATAGAATGTAGTTTAGTCTTCTCTTTGCCTTTAATGTCTTTTATATCCAAAATATATTCAGGTATACGAGGAATAATCTTTTATTCAAATGTTATAGTTACATAGATGACATAACTTTTGGGGTTAGATCTTCACACGAAACACTATGGATTTCCCAGACTATTCATCTGTTTTCAAGAATACCAAGTGTTCAATTGTATAAAAGTAAATTTAAAATTTTAATTCTAAATTTCTGTAACAAACAAAGATATGAAGACAGTTTTCCCTTAGTTTATGATATCAAAATGTTAGGAATAAGATGGACTAATTAAGTAGCAAAATCAATAAAAAAAATGTATGAATCTTTTCTTTTAAGTAATATTGTTAATACGGTATTATCTCATGCGAGATAGTTTTCCATCCTTATTAAATCGATTATCCTTTCTAAATATCTTTGTATTCTCAAAATGTACATACTGAAGATATGTGCCCTTATTTGCTTCACTGTTTCCTTGAAATTGGTTATGCCTTGATATCTATCCAAAGCACCTATTGAAGATGAAATATTCAAACACACATCGAGACAGTTTATGATTTTTACTTTAATAGATTCTACCAATGCCATTGAAAACAAACATCTAACAAAAGATTGGCAAAAAATTAGGATTAATTTGATGTTTTTGAAGTAAAGTCCTACCTTATTTCAAGTGTGGTACTGTGTTATTAACGAGAATTTTCCAACAACAGTGCTTTAATCAGTACAAAATTGTCCAAAAACCAGAATGTCAAAAATGTGCAAGTATTGATACTGTCAATCACAGAATAACTCAATATACTGTTAATAAGAAAATTTGGCAAGCTTTTCTACAAATCAAAGCAAGAGTAGTATATGTTTCTGTCGGACAGTTAAAATATGATTGTCTAGTTAAATTTCATTACTATAAATATTATCCCGCTCCAGGAGGAAGTTCTTCTTATTGTTAACAGCCACTACACTAGATATACTACTAAATGAAAAATATACTGAATCTGTAGAGTGGTATATCAACTCCTTGTTGCTTCGATTTTTTAGTAACTCTTTACTGATGAGACAAAAACATTGTGCCAATTGTAACAGACATATATACTAGTGGTTATTGTATATTTTTTCTTTCACTTATTTAAAGAATGTTGCACAAGTTTTCAGTGTAAGTTCCATCGAGTTATTACTTTTGATATAATTGTAAACTAAAGTTATCTATAAAAGTAGCGTTAAAAAAAAAGTCCATGCATTTCAAAATACACTGCTCTCCATTAAAAATGAAATACCAAGAAAGAGAGAAGATAGCAGACCCAAATGTGGTAGATAGATACCGTGCGGTACAAGTAGCAAATGATTAAACTTACCACTCTCTGCAATGCGTGACAATGCGAAGGTCAGTAGCTTGTGGGACCACCATGGGCGTTCAGAACGGAGAAGCTTAGAGAAGATGAGACCTTGGATGTCCTACTTGGGTATGGCAAGCCATGCGTCTTCGACGCGATCTCACAGCTCATCAGCTATAGCTGGGGCGGTTACTGGTGTAAGAGGTGTTGTGCAATTATGGACCATACGTGTTCAATCGGCGAGAGATCACGTGAAAGCCGCGGCCAAGGAAGCAGGGAACATTGTATCCAGCCAAGAAGACTAGGACATCATGTGCTACATACGGGTGGGCGTTGTCCTGCTGGAATGTGGTCCCAGCAAGGGAGGACAACCGGGTCCAACACATTGTCGATGTACTGTTCACTGTAAAAAGTGGAAACACGAAATGGATGAAAGTTACTCCGCTTTATGGAGAAACAAAAGTCGAAAATTAGCGTTTTGTTGTATTACTCTTAAATGTGGTTATAGTGTAAGCCCTTTAGTGAAAAGACAGGTAACCTTAACTCCATTTTAAAGTTTAACATTTTCTTTGTAATGGCTTAACGTTAACTGAAAATTGGCTGAAACTGGCCAAAGTGTTTCGTCGGTGAACGTTCAGCTTATTTTACGCTTAAAATCCGGTCATTTTCTGATCGAAGTATAAGCTAAACTGACCGTTTTGAGGTTACGTACTTTTGTGAATGAAGTTTAAGCCATAGTTGGATATTTTATAATCCAATAACAGGAGTAAAGTTGCTTGCTTGTAATTGAACGCCCCACCCTTTTGAGTGTTTATGTTGCTTTTACACTATGAACAGTAAACAGTTGACTGGTGGATCGAGAACGACATGATTGCATTGGCGGAAATAGGAATTAAGTTTGGTATAAATCTTTACACAGAAGCAAACGTACCTCTCCATTTTTACTCCCGACATTTCTCGTAGTAAAATCTACATGTTGATCATTAACCTCCTGGGCAGTAAAGTCCTACCTATGAATATCACTCGGAAAGTGATAAACACCAACTGCCTTTGTCGCTAAGTGGAGAGAGTATCTGATCAGTGTGCTAGTGGACCCTGGATCGAAACCCGACTACATGAACTTTTTTTCTTCTCCTTTTTTTTAATTTTAGATATTAAAGGAACATTACATTCTCTTCTTTTCTACTTTCAAAAAATGTTCTGCTTCAATGAAATAAGTTGGAAAAGACATATATGCGCATTTTGAAATTTTGCAAAGAGTAAAACGTTCAACCGAATACTGGCTGCATGTAGGTTAATCCAAAAAGTGGAGGCAGCTCAGCTGCCTCCATTTTTTGGATGAACGTTGTGTCTCCAATTTTTACAGTGTTGGCTGCTGACATGACCGTCAGTGCGTAGGAGAAACGAACGGAAGCGGAATCCAATGGTAACCCTTATCATAACACCTTCTGCCGAACTAACGTGGGATGCAAAATGTCTAGTGCCACGGTTCCAACAGATACGGATGCGGCCATCATGATACTACAGACATAAGTGGGATTCATCCTGTCAGTCAGCTCTCCATGCCAAACAGCATTGTAGTCGCTCGATCCGCCAGAGCCATACGGCATACGCACACGCAGCATGTCCTCGTGGCGCGTGGTATGGCGTGGTCGTTGAGATCCAGCATGTCGTTCCGTAGTGTCTTCGTGGAGCCATCGAGTCCATTATGAGCTATACTGTGGATGCAGTAAGTCCAATACAAGCACCAATGTTGCGAGAGGATAAACCGCATTCGCGATATGACACAATTCTTCCGTGATCAAAAGTGGAAACCTGTTGGCAAGGCTGCCGCATTCAACGACGAGACATCTTTCGACCATATATTTAGACTCACGTCACACGAACAGTCGTCTACCACTTCACTGTAGCTCTATGGCCTGCCAACAATTGCTGTTTCTAGATGGCACACCTGACACCTCTGATGCATCACGGAGCTAAAGTGCTAATAAGTTGCTTATCTTTCCATGCTCTGCACATTCTGCAATTTTTCCTGGTATGACTGAGGAAAATCTGCCAGGATGAGCGGACGCTGAGATCGTTCCCAGGACCTTCCGATTGCTAAGTCAACGCTCTACCAACTGAGCTACGGCCGCTCGGTTGAACTTTCTTAAATATCGCATTTTGATCACTGGTACATATAGGCAAATATTAAGAAAACTTAGCGTCTCTGTTTCTCTCATGCTTTGAACACTGCAAATAAAAATAAATTTAGGGCTAACCCTGTACTTAATGCAGTATTGGATTTGCAAGAGTGCAGGGATGCCGGGGATTTTCCCTGATGCATGAGGAATTGATCCCCGTTTGTTGATTCCGAATATCATGACAACCAGGGATAAAATTGTTGTATTTCTACTGAAAAAAGGTAGTGGGTTGAAACTTACCAGCAACCAAGGGCGCCCAACCTTTGATTTCAGAGGGAAGCAAGAATAAAGTGACAGTTTTTCTGATTTACTAAAAGTTATCAACAGGATAACCACGACAATATTTACTAAATTAAGGGCGCAAAATGAACTACGTCATGAAGTACATTAAACCTACCTTAAAGTAAGTATACTGGAAGTTGGTTGGAAATGCTTAAAAGAGTATAATAATACAGTATTATTGACTTAGATAGTAAACTTTAAGATATTATTTATGAATTATCTATCAAATGTATCCCCTGCAAAAGAAACTCTGTCCCAAAGTATCCGTGTTGGTTTACTAAATACATTATTAGGAAACTCAAAGTTAAAACAATTTATCATATAAAGTCTACATACAAGATTGAAAATTCCAAATCCTATTACAGGAATTTGTTCGATTGCGTAGGGAAGTCAAGAATGACATAAAAATAGCCTATAAGACCTTAATATCAAATTCTGAAAATAATATCAATAATGATCCAGGCCAACTATATAAATTTATTGAAAACAAAACAAAACACCTTCCCCCAAATATATTAAAATTTCAAGGTCAGATTTGTGTAACAATGAAGAAATAGGTAATACGTTTGCACAGAATTTCCAATCAGTATTTGTATACTCTCCTGTTCAGTAATTTTGATAGTAATTCTAGGGGTTATGAAGAGATATGAATACTGTCTGTTGACCAAATACATATGAATGAAATAGGAAAGGCTGTCAAGAATCTAAAATCCAAAACGACAGTTAGATCTGATGATATACCCTTGTATATAGTGAAAGGATGTATTGATAAATATAAATATTCCCTACTGGTTGCGTTCAACTTGGCACTAAAAACATTTTCCCTAACAAATGGAAATCTGCTTTAGTTTGTCCTATACCTAAAACAAATAACAGACAAATAACCAATTACAGACAGGCCTATACCAGTCTTTGCAAAATTCTCTGAACAGATTGTATAGCCACGAACTATTAATAATTTGAAGCCAGTTATCTCAACTAAACAACATGGCATTGTTTCACAAAAATCCACGGTAACGAACCTTACAATTGTTACAGATTTTATTGAAAACTCGTTGGACGAAGGAAAGCGAGTCGATGCGATTTATATTGATTTTTAAAAGGCCTTTGACAGACTGTATTACTAGGTAAATTAAATCGCCATCACTTCTCTCCATCCTTGATTAGATTCATCTGCTCTTATCTAACTAATCGCAGATAGTCTGTTATATTTAAGGAACACAAATCTGATGACTCAAACTCAATTTTTTTTTTAAATGACCCGTTTCAAAATTATCAATTTCTAGGATCCCCGGGTCACGGGTAAATGTTTTTTATCAGGCTATGTTTGGGACGACCAAACATAACATAACATTCTATAGCTTTTGCACTGTACCAAACACATTTTTTTTTTCGAGGGGCCCAAAAACGGTCCTTTTTTTATTTGAGTTTGAGTAGCGAGAAAAAGTTGTATAATGTTACATTATATTTATTCGCCGAAACACAGCCGCATCAAAAAATATCTAGCCGGGCCCCGGAGCCCGCGATAATTTAAGTTTGAAAACGGCCAAAAACGCTTGACGCCCAAGAAGGGCCACATTTGACAATGCTAGATTTCGTACCAATGCACAACTTTTCATAACTATTCGAACCTCAAAATGTGGAAACTGGTATCATATTTTTATTCCTTGTTTTGCAAAAAAAAACAATTGGGCCCTTTACGGATCCAGGGGCTTGGTTAAATATTGTTTTAGGACGGCCATATTTGGCATGGCTTTATTTGGTACCAATGCACAACTTTTGATAACAACTCGAATCCCAATATCTAAAAAAAAAATCGGCCCACCCCAATATACAGCACTGTCGTGAGTCCCGCAAGGCTCGAATCGTGGACCATTATTATTCCTCTTGTTCAGTAGTGGCCTACCGCAATTAATACGAGATAATGAAAAGGTGCTATTTGCGGATGACCTCAAATATATGCTAAAATTAATTCTATGAAGATGCCATAAAACCACAGCATAGTTTAGACAACTTTACTAACTGGTGCGCTATCAATCAACTTTCAGTCAATAGAAGTTTTATCATTCAGTACAGATAAAACGATTTATAGATTTAATTGTTAAATTCGCAAGTATGCTATAAATAGGCCAGACGTAGTTTAAAATCTTGGTGTCACGTTTGATATGAAGTTAACGTTTAACAGCCACATAAAACTAGGATTTGTAATAAGAATGGGAAGAAAATTTAACCTCGTTTCTACATTAGAGAAAATGTACTAAGTTTATGTTCATTAGAGCAAGGACGTAGCATTTCTGATCTGTTATTTCTTAGGAAAATAATTCAAAATGGCTTAGACTGCACAGACTTACTACCACTGTTACAGTTTCGTGTACCGTCATTAAAAACTCGCGTAGACAACACTGGTCTCTTCCACTCAAAAAGGCAAAGACAATAGAATTACGAAATCACCAATCTGAAGAATATGTACTACCTACAATGAAACGTGTAGAACGTCCATCGAATTGGATATATGTGATACGTCTTCGACTTCGAAAACATTTAGAAACATTGTAATAAAAATGTCTGTAAATGAGCATTTTAAATATCGCCACTCTAATTGGGCTATAAAGATTGTTGTGTTGATAATAAATAAATAACATAAAAGTAAATAAAAAAATTAAATATAGAAAGTACATATAAACATTTTATTTTTGTTTTCTATCTTACATAGTATAATTTTCTACGGCTAGGGGGAGCGAGCATCCCCCTTGCCCCCTGATGGACGCCCTTGCCAGCAATTACAATTTTTATTATCTTCCCTTCGTAAATTATGACAAATCGAACACTGACTTAATGACAATGTACTTAAGTGCATAGCGAAACTAGAGTGGATTCTTTAAATGGAGAAATGTAAAAAAAAAACAAAAAAAAACATCAGTTTTAGTTACTAGATTAGAAAGGACTGGATAAATCGAGGTCACTGAACCAAAAACCTGAAATTAGTTTCTCTCTAGTTGTTTTAGTTGAGGCGCTGGTGTCCGTTATAGACGGACAAAGTGGTATTAAAACGCATTAAAGGATGTCGAGGAAGGTTACCTGTAAAATGCCTCCCACTTTTGTATTCATGCACCTAAAAAAAATCGGTAAAATAAAGTTACTCGTCGCTTGCAGACCAAACTTTTCCACTATGTAAAGTAGAACTTAAGTTATTTTGCAACTCCGAAAACACTGCTGTTGGGTTGTAAACTTTCAAGGTTAAATTTATTGTCATTAGCATAACTTCTTTCTGACCTATCCACTCTCGACTTGTCTGCACAAAGTCTTTCACCGCAAATACCGCTTAACACATACAATGAATTCCCTTGTAACCATGTAGTTCGTATTTTCCCATTAGATGGCAAACTATGTTTGCAAATTTACTGCCATCTATGGAGAGTTCAGTGTGCTACGTTCTAATATTCTCCGTGTTACACGAGTCAGATGATATATTTCCAAGACTACTTATATTTTCTTTCCCGATTGTCTAGGCATTATTTTTGTGAATGAATAAATAAAAATAGTATAATTGCTAGAGTAGAGCTCAGAATTCGTGGATGGAAGCAAAATGCCCAAATTTCACGAGCATTTCATGAGATAAAAAGCACATTTTGAAAAAAATGGTAACACTTATCTATCTACTCATGGTAATTTTTGGAGTGTTTAAATTTTTCGCAGCTCTCGGAAATTATATTGTCCCTAGTAATGAGTAAGAAAGGGTGTACTTAAAAACTATTTTCCTATGTCTTACATTAAAAATAGATGATATGTGATAAGTTACTAGAGATCCAACATTTCATTTACTTGTCGTAGTAACCATGGAATTATTTCCTTTTGCATTGCGCCATCAGCAGCCAATGGCTGAGTTATTGTTTTCTGCTATTCTGTTGCTTCCTTGTGATTGGAGACCACGGCTCTTACGTGGCGGCCACAGCGAGCTCCTACTTGGTGGGCCTACTTAGCCGAGCTGTTAATGCTTCAACTTTCGGTGCGAGTGGCACAGAGTTCTTAGTTTACGTAGTGACCCAGCATCGTTATACAATTTGGGGAGAAGACCGTCTCGAAAGCAGAATTAAGCGGCGATGGGGTACATTGAGCTGATCACATGCCAGCCTCCTTCAATGAAAGGCACCTGTCAGGCTAAAAACTTATAACAGTCGAACAACATCTCTGTTTTCTATGTGTTTAACAAATTCATAAGAGAAAAACTCATTTAATCTCCGAGGAATCTTAAAGAAATGCCTAAATTTCATCCATATCTGGAGTATCTGGAGTAATGTCAAGTTCCGGAGCATAGATCTTAAGTTTAGCCTGACCTCTATACCCTCCAGTACAAACCTCGCCTTCTCCGCCCTCAGTTTCCAGCACACCCTCAAGAGTAGAGCAAGACATATAAGGTAGACCATTGTTGATCCGAGGCAATGTAGTAAATATAATTATTTGAGGAAAATGTTCAAAAGAAATTACAGCAAATTTCAGATGAAGAAACAACTTGTTGTCAAATAAACTGGAATTATTTTCGGCTCTGAGATTCAGATACGTTTTCGTTGTAAATGAAAAATATCAAGGATATAGGAAGACTTAAAGTAATTGCTCATTTTTATTTGCAATTTTTTTTTAAATGTGCTTTCACGTAAACATGTAAAATTACCTGTAAAACATGTTTTACCCAATTTCCCTGAAACATAAATAAGAATCAGAGGACAGATGCGTTCTATTGGGTATTCACACAGAAAAATACTCTATTTCATTCTTAATTCTTGAGTTATACACGTACCGGATTGTATGTACATAAAATAACACATCTTATAATTAATATTCAGATTATTTGCAAGTATTAAGCTATAAGTTTAAAATAAAAAGAACCGCACTCCGAACCGAATGGAGGAGAGAGGTTAAATGTTTGCCCTGGCATCTATATTTAGATACTAATCGAACATTCCAGTATTGTTATATACAGCTCATTGGTAATCAGAGTTAATCATTTGATGTTTTGGATTCAAAATGGCCGATGAGTCAGCTTGAATATATATGCAGTATTGTAATAAAAATTTTATTGCGTAGCATGGTCATTTAGTTAAACAGGTGCAAGAGGCACTAGAAGAAGACACGCGAAGTAGTCTTGCAAACGATGAATTTTAAATTGAAACTTATCAAAACTTTAAATAGGGTGAACCCGTCCCTGAAATTGGCACTCCCATTTTTTTTTTTTTTTCAATAAGTTCAAAAATAATTATGGCGAAACTGATATTGTTCCGGACAAGTTGCTTATCGTTGCTTTGGTGACTTCTACACACAAATCACATCATTATCTGCTAGCCTTTAACCTTTCGAGACCCGGCTAACGTCTCTTGCAATTGTGCATAAATACAGCCCTGATCGTATTAAGTACTACATCTTATTATGATTAATAACGTGTGTGTGTGTGTGTTTTTTTTTATGGATAGTTTTACAAAATAAGATATGCGAATGAAACACACTGCGACTTACTAAACAGACCAACAATTTTTCGGTGGTAAATTTATATAAACAGACCTTACTTTCTTCTTCTAAGCTTCCATTCATATTGTTAGCGGTTAAACGTCTGCAATCTTCATATAAATCAGAGCTTGACATGTCCTGTTTCACAATAATTAAGTGCTGTGGTCATCACAATAATTATTGGTAAACACTGCAGTTTCGTCACCACCCACAATTATCATTGCAGTAATGTTGCAATTTGTTGCAGTAAAGTGGTGTGATAATGCTAGTGAAAGAAGTGTTACGTAAGAGTGGAAGAGCAAAAAATGAATAGCTTGAGAAATAATTACCTGTAGTCAGGCTACAATTCTTTTCTGCTACTGAACAACAACAATGTCAGCACAAGTAGAATGGAATCAGTGAAAAAAGGGTGGGAATAACACGAGCAGAGTAAAATAAATTCAATGATCTGTAAGTGAACGTCGTGGATACTAGAAAGGCTGAGAAGGGTCGAGTTATTCCACTTAGCACCTTAATATAAGCTCAGGGTCGCTACCTTGCTCTTCATTTTCCAAAGAATAAAACGGCAGAGACGATTGATTCAGTCAGTTGTATTAAAATGCCTTTAGGCATCTTTGAGCAGTAGCCGTGGGTCAGGCGGTAGCGCGTCTGACTACGAATCCCGATCAGAACACTGGAGACTTTTTTCGCACTGTTCCCACGCCTGACGCTCTGAAGTACACTCAGCCTCCTATTAAATTGAGTACCAGAGTATCTTTGGTATTCCTGGGCACCTTGGGAAGTAAAGGCGGTTGAGCGTGGGATTGACCACCCCACCTCAATTCGTACTGTATGGTGCTACCTCCACATCCCTCATGGACCGTTCACGGCGAGTGCGCATGCCACAGGGGATGGCTTTACGGGATGGACTAGAGCCTAGGGTTGTTCGTCGGACTCGGACTGTCCGAAGTCCGGATATTTTAAAGTCCGAGTCCGATTAAATGTCCGGACAGTCCGATTTCGGACGATGCGAGTCCGAATAGAAAGTCCGATTTCGAACAGTTCGAATTCGGACAGTCCGAGTCCGAAGATTCCGGTTTCGGACAGTCCGAATTCGGATGGTCCGAGTCCGATTTTGGAGGAAGACGGGTTGAAAAGGAACCTCCAGTTTCTTTTTCATCAGTGGGTCTTTGTTAAAAGCCGATACTGAAAAAAAAGGTTTGGTTAATCTTTTCTTCCACTCCCTCCTCCTTCCACTCTTCTTTTGTAGTGTAGTTGTAACCGCATACTTCCTTCAGGGAAATGAAAATGTCGAAGGGAACTGGAATTTGCGTAACAGCATAAAATGACAGAAATAGGGTTTTAGGTACACATGTATAGCCTCCCTCTTTCTCAAGCACACACAACAGCAGTTATTGCTATCTTTCCTAAAAATTTATGGGTGCCTGAAATCTTTTTTTTTAATCGTTTGGCATAACGAAACTTACTATTGACAAAGAACTCCTCCCTTTCCCTTATGTATAAAAGAGAAACTTATATTGGTGAATAGCAGCTTCTTTTTCAAAGAAAAAACGACGGAACATTGCCTTTACTCAAAATGAGACATCACAATGAAATAGAAAGTGAATAACATTGTTTTAGAATAATGGATGAAGCGTGAAATAGCGGAAGGACTTGTGTCCCAAGATAAGAGGTTTCTGTGAGTGTTGACATTAATTCAACACATTTTTTTTCCTGTCCACATTTGATCATTTGCTCCAAGTTTTATTTTATTGCGTTGTTTTGCTGTGGCATTCTCCCATCCCTCCACGCAAGGCATGGCTACGGTAGAGGGAGAGAGAGAGAGATTGTTCACTTTCCATCCTCCACAAAGGAAGCATGGTAAATTGAAAGTTATAATTCGAACCTGGGGAATCTGTTTCCGTTTCTTGAGAAACCTTCCGACAATAAAAGCGGCCCAGTATGTTATTCATCTAGCATCTCACATAAGTTGTAGGGGTTTGTTGGACCATGGCCCACCCCACACTTCTATTAGTCCTGGTTGAATCAATTGTTTTCTTTTTTGGCAATCACTGCTAACGCGAAACAACCGTTTTAGCACAGGCGGCATAAGGGGAGGGGGAGGAATTTCCCCGCAGTGGGTTTGAGAATATAAACGCACAAAAACCTTTAAAAAAGACTTCTCAGAAAAGACCAGTCAAACCGACATAATAACACACTAAAATGTAATGGAAAATGTTTTTATTTTTTCAATTTCGATTTTTTGTAGGAGTTCGAAACACAATTTACAACTAAAACAACTACTTGTGGTTGTAACGCGCTAAGCAATGTGGGTTAATGAATTTCAATTGTCTGTTATAGTAATTGATTTGCCGCCGATCTCACAGAAAATCGAAAATGAGAGAAAGATTTTAAGAAGAGTTTTTATTTTTACTTCTAGTGAGTTTTATGGGTGTTTATCTTCGTCTTCTGTCAAGAAGTTTATATCTATATACTTTTTTCCTTTCATGCTCAAGAATAATTGTGCATTTCGTCTGCATGAAGTCACAATAGGTTCGCCGAGAAATCCTGTGCGATGCCTGTTCAATATTAACTCGACTTATCACGGTAATCATTCTCAAAGGGTGTCCACTGGCACACTATTATGCCGCGAAATTTCTTGTCTGTCCCGTGCCGCGCTGCGAGAACACAAATATTTTTTTATTAAAATGATAAAATAAAGGAAAAGTGAAAAAGAAATTTAATATCTTTAAGAACGTTATTTATTTATACAAGAGGAACAGTAGATTGTAAATAACGAATTGGAATTCTTAAAATTATTGACTTCTGCAATTTTTAAAATAATTAATTTCTTTTACTTTTATTTTGGGTTTGTCTTGGTGCCTTGTTAATTTTCTACGCACTTGTTAGTTTGATTGCGTGTAGTAACTGGAAGCAGCGTAAACCACAGCAGTGTGATTTTTCAGACTGCTTTTGAGAATTATAATATGAGAATTAGTAGGCCTCTTTTGAGGTTTTCTTTCCTCTGCATTTTTGAGTCGCCTGGCTCGGGATATGGCTAGTTTGGTTTGTAGAATTACTAGAAGACAGGAAAACTTGCGTCTTCTAAGTCCTATGTGGAAAAGTCTTGTTTATATTTTTATAATAGCAATTCTCTTCGTTTGGAATA
>JAGDQP010001033.1:53502-134533 GCA_022664845.1 Lepisma saccharinum | reverse complement strand
TTATATTTAAGTTAGAATGAATTATAGCATGTTTCATAACTAAAAAAGAAAACAAGAATTTTCACGAATATGTTTTAAGTAGAAATTTTCTTTAATTTATCAAACTCAGTGTGAATCATACCCACTCCTTTTAATAAAAATTATCTTTGTTTAAATATATAACCTAGATGTCTCTTAGTTATACACAAAGTTACTTGACATTTTGTTATTTTAAAATTCAGAGTATGAAATGTCCGCTCCAGGGGCGCCATGTCCAAAGGTAAAAGAAATGAAAACTACATTACCCAGTTAATGAAAGTAGTCGCCGTTTACAACTCAGCCAACGATTGGATTTCGTGGCGAAAGAAGTCTGGAGTATGCGATGCGAGGAAATCCTCAAATGCATTGTTGCGCTGCTAGATCTTCAGGGAAGGTCTTCCCTGCCAAGAAGTAATCTAGATGCCGGAAGAGGTGGTAGAGATAGGAGGAGTCAGTGGGAGAGATAGGAGGAATACAGCGGGTCAGGAAAGGTTTTATGTTGCAACTCATGAAGAACCTGCATTGTTTTCCTGCGCGACGTATGGGTGGGCATTGTCGTGCAACACCAGAACACATGTCTGGAAGGATTAGTATTCACTTGAAGACTTCCGTCCTAAGACAAAAGTCTGCCGCAGACGTCCGTTCTGCGACATATGTCTGGTGACGATAGTCTGTCACGACTAAAGTTTAGTGTCCACACTTCAGTCTGGTTTTGGTGTGAGATCATGACGGAAGCAGTGGCCTTCGCGGGTGTTTGTGCCACCTATTTGGTTACCCAGTCTAGCAGGAAATATAAGCACAAACGATATTGGATACGCGAGTTATAAAAGGAGTAACCAACATTCAGAGAACTTAAATTGGAGGATGGTGTTGGGTTCATGAGCATAATTGGATAGATAAGCAAGAGTAATATACATGGTCGGATCAAGGATTATCTGTGGAGGGCTTCATAAACCTTGTATGGAGGTTTTCGCTGTAATGGACTTTAATGACCACTATACGTACTTTTAGAATGAGGCAGTAAATTAAAAAAAATAGGGTACCTTTTATTTTGAGGAATGAATGTGAACTTTCACCAATATCCACTATGAATACAAACGAACTATGCATATGAGCACAGAAGTAGTACATTAACAAAGTCACAGCGTGTCTTCCAGGCGGGAAGGCTGATTTCTTTTCGAATCATACAGGTTAACGCGCTCGCTTTTATTGTGCTTGGTCACGGTTTCAATTTCTGTCTTGGTGTCTTGAATGGAGTGCTTTGGAGCATACTTCACCAAAATCTGTAGGCTCCGTCCTTAGAGGATCGCCACTTAGTCAATAACAATTCAACCAATCAAGACGAGCAACAAAATGTTGCTACATACCGGGGTTAAAATCCTATATGAAAATACATTTTTTTTAAAGTAGTCTTCTAGAACTAATTTAACAGAGGTGCTTTTTAATGTTGATATATAGAATGTTATACTGAGTAAAACTTTGACTTGCTTCAAATCTTGTTTCTTAACTCGAATTTTAGTAGTATGATTCTAAACATGAAAGTGGATGTATGTGCACCAGTTCAAACCCTCTCCCCTCTTCCTGGATCCAGTACTGGTAATATACAATTTGGTTTAAGGAAATTCGCAAGTTAAAAACATTAAAGGCTTTTTTTTTATTTGAATGTAATGTATGTTTGTAATGAGGAAATCTAAGCCGAGTCGTTGTACGAGTATTGTTGACAAATGGTTCAAAAAATCTTGCAGGTGTTCAGTATTACATATGAAGGCTGACCAAATATATGAATTAGTCTTGAACTTATATGAACCCATCCAATATTTATATAAAAGAATATATATATATATATATGACTTTTTAAACCCATCTGGTCACCGTGAGAGCAATAGACTAATCTCCGGGCCTCATCCAGTAGTGGATCAAATATGACTGATTTATTTTTATATATTCTGAACAGGGGAAATTGTTTTATTTTGAGAAAGCAACAATTGCAAAGAAGTAAAAAGTGGAATGATTTTAATATGGATAAAACACCAAAAAAGCGTTTCAAAATTATAAAAATAAATGACAATAATTTCCAAAACGTTGATATAAACTCTTTGATCATGATACAATGATATAAACACCACAGTTACTATATAAAAACTCTTTCGGTGCTTTTCATCATTGTAACAAACAATCTTTGCTCTGTACACTGACTGTGGTTATGACATCTGGTAGGGGATGGATAGAGGGTAACAGAAGTACCAAACTCAGCCGTGGAAGACGATTGTTCCCTTGTATTTCGTCCACACCAAGATGACCTTTTCTGTGCCTTCCATCTCTGGCGGGAGACAAAAGACTTTTGTCTTAAAACTGACGCGGTCGGTCTGTGGAGGAGTCCAAGACTGTTGGCAGAGTCTGCGACCGGAGTCTGGGTGTCTTTCGACAAAAGTCTTCATGTGAATACTAGACCTTAACCATTGCTGGATGCTTGTTGACAACTTAGCAATCCATTTCATGGAGCTCAGCACTATAACGATCTGCAGTGATGGATTCACCTCACGTGAGAAAGACATGATGGATCACTCTCACCATAGACCTCCATACCGTGGGTGGAGAGGTGGTATAGAACACCAACCTGGAAGTTGATCACGATCCAACCATTGTCAGGGATATTTACGATTGTCACAGCAAATCCATTTTTCATCTGAAGTAACAATCTGATGATGGAAACCTTCCTGCTTATTCCGTATACTCAGAGAACTACACATCTCCAGACGGCGATTCTTGTTGGATGGTGTCAACTCATGTGGCACCCATGAGTCGAACTTTTCCACCTTACTTACCTTTCACGAAGTCGCTGACTGACAGTGGTAGTGTGGTGTATGCTTAACTCCTCTGTAATGACATGAACACTTTTCCGACGATCCTCTTGCACAGTGTTCCTGAGCAGCTCATCCGAACATGATGTTGATCGGTGCCCACGGGGTTCATTTCGTCAGCGGCACGAAATTTAACAAACTAACGGCGAATAATGCGTTCATTACGTGTTCTCCATGGTGTTCAACGACACACTGCCTCCTGGCTATCTGGGTACCCCAACCGGTTTGATGGACGTATACAGTTTGTGACGTTAGACGCGTTATCTCAGTCGATCTTGTGTTGTGTTGTTGAGGTGCGTTTCCCACAAGGTGTCAAAGTGGACATTTCATTCGCACCAATCAGTAGCGTAACTAGGATTTTGCATCCCTTCCCCCCAGCAAGGAACTCTTTAGGACCTTTCTAGTATCATCTTCCATATTCAATTTCAGGAAATTCTCGCCGTATGTATTGGATAAATGCAAGACTTCTACCTGTTGTGACATGTCACAAGGCATAGGAGTACCAATCTCACGGATGGCGGTACCAGTGCGCGAATCGGTAGTCACGTAATCGGAAGCATTAGAGCAGTCAGAACCTCAGGCCGTGAGTGTGGACAGGCAGACAGGGACAGCGTGTCGTGTCGATGAAATGGAGATGAGTGGACACGGTTTACTTTTTGAGTTTGATAAGGCAATAATGCGGCCTCAGCCTGCCGCAACATTCGGCAAGTGGTGAAGATGCAGTTGACGATGGCACATTTAATCTGTGGTTTCAAAAGTAAAAGGTCGGAGACAAAAGTTGTCAACGTCAATCACGGTCTGGACGTCCAACAGTGCTTTCTGAAGAAAATCTCCACCAAACCATACGAACTACCCGGAATCCAACCATATAGAAATTAGGGGAAACCTTACAGGTACACAGGGCAATAGTTGAAATACGGTTCGTATCGCTGGCCTTCACCACAAAGTTCGATCGTGCGGTTCAACATCACCTGAGTGCAACTCAACGAGAGAGGTGCTTTGCGACTTGTGTTTCCTTACTTCCCGATACAAAAATGATCTGTTCTTGATATGCATTGTCACGGGTGATGAGAAATATTTTCAGTACCGGAACGTAAAATTTCGATGGACTGTGTCGCGTTTGAGAACCACCTTTATGAACGTCCAAACCAGAACTTCACCAAAAGAAAATGAAGCTAAGTGTGTAGTGGGATCTCAAAGGCATTATTCACTGAGAACTCCTGAAACCTAATCATTAATGCCGCCTTTTCAGAGCCAGATTTAGGTGGAGACTAAAAGGGCTGCAGCTACTTAGGGCCGCCACTGGTTCAAGAGCCCTGCCAAAGGTAATAAAACTAATAATCTTACTGTTACGATAGGGGATAGGTAACATGAGCGCTAACAGTCAATAGCGCAGGGCCCCTAAATTCCTACATCCAGCACTGCACCTTCTACAGTCAGTAGCTGGACAGATTGCAAGCAGCAATCTGATCGAAGCGGCCAGACCTTGTCAATCCCCAAGGAAGAGTGATCAGCCACCATAATAACGAGAGACCACATGCTGCTCTCATTCCCAGTAAAAAATTATGGACATTGGGTGTGAGGTTTAAAATTCCCTCACTTTTACTAACTCTGAGAAAGTTTTCAAATCGTGCACTGAGCTAACTTCTCTGTCGTGTTTGTTTGGTTTGCCACTGAATTACTTTCCACCTATTTATATGTCGCCTGAAGGACCCCTTAGACACCTGAGCCCCCGCAAGGAGGGGTCTCGCGGCCACTGGCACCAACCCAATACTAAGACAGCAATACGTCTTCCACTTACACCCATTAATTAGGCAAACTAAAGATATCTAATTTTTGACAGATTATTTTCTTTTCGTTCCCTTAAAATACATGAATGTTATTTAAAACCTGGTAATAGAAAGCTTTAAGTCTGGCAACAAATTGATATATTAAAAAATTAAACTGTACTATTAAATTCGACTAAATCTTGTTACATTGTTATTTAGTTTGTTTGGTTTGTTTGTTGTATGTTTGGGGTAACTTTTAGACATACTCCCGTACATATGACGCTCACTTGTATTATTATTTTTCGAAAAGAGTAGTAAATTATATTCAACACCCAATAACACTTTTACTCATGTTTGTTGAATACTTCGAACAATATAACAAATTATAAAATACATTAATAATAATGTCAAGTTGATTGATTGGATATACCTTGATGCAAAGCTTCCATGTGCAACTAACCACAGATAATCATTATTTCAGAATATTCATTCAACACCATATATAGTTTCATAAATACATCTGGTTATCCATTGAATACTCTCACAGTAGTTCATATTCTCAACATTCCTTAATCAGGATATAACTTATAATTTACATTGAAAATCTATCAAATTACTTCCATGTTAAAAGCCAGTTTAAACAATGTAAACAAACTATTTCATAAAGAAACAATATTCAGCCATAGTTTCTAAACAAGACTAAACTGATATCCTATGTTTTTCTCATTTTGTAATCTAAACTAGTTCATTTCTACTTCTATAAGATCTGAAGGTAAGTTTTACGTGATATGAGTTAATATGGGCATTTTGAAAATTTATAGTTCGTGAATTGAGTAATATTAGACTTTCAGATATATTAAACTCCTAAATAATGTTAGAAGGAACAACAAAATGCACTCTGAACAATATCAAAGTTTTGGTAGAACGTAACGTAATGTGACTCACACCCATAATTTTTCAAATATTCAACTTAAGAGCTTGGAAATGAAAACCTGAGATAGCATGACTGTATATTTTATATACAAAATGTAATATTGTAGTTGTAAAAACAGTAGAATATTGGGAATAAGTATAAGTGGGATCAGCATCTGAACATCTTTAACTAAAAAGAGTAGTCGATTTTGTTTATACTAACTATTTATTGTTGTAAACAATTTTATACTAACTACATTTTGATGTACTATTAAATTTTAGAAGCTACATAGTTAAAATAATTCCAAATTTTAGTTACTTAAGATATCGAAGAAGGAGTGGAAGAACACATTTTGCAATATCATTGCAGGCGCGGTCGGCGTACTCTCTCTGTAACTCAATGCATCGGTGTCATCTTTGTGGAAGCTGCAAGAGGGCATTGTGGAATCAATTTGTACGTACTCGCAGACAGCGTACGATAGAGTACTGGCATCGTGGAATACCATTCCCTTCATATTGTCCAAGGGGGCGTAATCGGATGGGGTATAAATCCGGCAAATATGTAGGACAGCGTACACCTTCAATACAGTACCCACTTTTTAACAGGTAAAAAACGGGTGTTTTCTACCCATTGTTTTAACAGGTACCTGGTACCTAAAAGTTAGAAAATTAGAACAAAATCTCCTAATTTTAACGTCCCGGTTGCTTCAGTAATCCTGAAGACTACTTCGTTTGAGTACGCTATCGAAAGAAAGAAACAAAAGTGTGACCTCACCTCACCGTACCTAACCTCCACTAACCCATGGCCACTAATTTAAAATAATTTACGAAAAATGCAAGAAAGCCTTTAGTAATTACAAATATGAAAATATAGACATGTACTTTCAAAGAAAACAAAACGAAAAATATCCCTTATCCGCGCCGGGATTCGAATCTGGGTTCTTTCACTCAACAAGTCGACGTCTTAACCACTTATCCACAGTCAGAGCTTGCAAATAGTGATTTCGAAGTTGTATTTACACTGCACGTGTGTTACGTAACAACGCTACGAGATGTCATTTGTGCATGGATTACTGGTGTGACCGATAACTGTTCAATGTCCTGTTCAAAAAATTGATGTCCGATTTTCTCATGGGTACCAAGGGTGACCAACTTTTTATAAAGCCAAGCCGGGGTACATCGTATTCAAAGTAACTAAGGACACATATTCAAACATGTGCTAAAATAGAGCAATTCCGTTATGCAGCGGTGTCGAAAGGTTGGGGTTCGTTTTACTTTATCTACACCAAAGGAAGTAAAATTTACAGGAGAAAGGTTATGTTACCAAAGTGTGTAGGAGTATTGAAACGCAAATTAAAGTAACTTTTAAAGTCATGATCCAGTGTTATCAGGGTGAAATACGTAGATATGCGTTGAACTATATATGCACCCGCCATAGTGGCGATATATGCCATTTTCTTTCACACGCTAATTGTCCGGCTCCGAGAGTGAAAAATGTAAAGATACATGACCGCACCTAACTTTAACTAACCTCCACGTTCCAATGGTCACAAATTTAAGACGAAATTCGGCAAATGAAATTACAATAGGATATGACGAATATTCGATATGCCATTAGTATTCCTTCGCGTGTCGCCATATCCGAATGGACTCGAGTGCGTATTTTCCGTATTAATTATTTTCGTGGGTATTTCATACTATTTTCTGGATAGTTACATGTCGGTTTGTGCATATGGAAGTAACAGTGGCAATTAATTTTTAAGAACGACTGGTGCTGCCCGTATAATATTGGTCAATAGGATGGTGTCCTTTGGTGTAGATAAAGTAAACCTTAACCTAAGGTTGAAATAGAAACTAGGTTAACTCTTTACATTTTGTGAATCAACATTAAAAGAAAACAATTTTGGGAGAAATATGTTTCGATACGGTTTGGGAGTTACAATAGCTAAGGGTTACAGGAACAGTATTATGTCACCAAAGTCGTCCATTGTCTATCCTCATAACTCCAAATCTACTGGGTGTAGAACACTGAAACAAGAATTTTAATGATAAAAGTTCATATGGAGAATTAATCTATCGTATTTGGGGAATCAGTGGCATATAGGGTGTAAGGGGGTCAACTTGAAAATTAGGGGGAATTATTTTCTTAGATCGAAAAGTTACTTAATTCTCAGTAATTTTTATAGGAAAAACATTGTGATCATCGCAGTCGTTTGGGAGCCAGAGTTGATTAAAAAGTTCCGCACCATAGGACAACTCCGTTATTAATACTGAAAGCGAAAACTGAAAAGAAGTAACCACATTCAAATTTAAAAGAAACCTATTTAACGTTCCATTTCTGTGTGTTTTCAAGCGCGATCGATTAAAACGAACAATTTTCCCAACTTTCGAGTTTTCGTTCTCTGTATTAATAATGGAGTTGTCCTATGGTGGAGAACTTTTGAACCAACTGTCTCTCCGAAACGGTTGCAATGATCACAAGGTTTTCCGTATGAAAACTGTTTAGAATTAAGTATTGTTTCAATCTAAATAATAATTGCCAAGGGCGCGCCGATCTCTGTGTAACTTTGGGGAACCCATTCAGATATGTGTTTTGTTCCCAGATAAGGGTCTAAGAAGACACATATGATGATCTTAATACAAATTAAATAAGATTTTGCCGAATATTGTATGTCCATAAAAAAGACACATATAATAGTATACATATAGTCATTATGAAAGCTTCCCCAGGCCCAGCTATTACAGAATTTAACTGTTTGTATATCGTTAAAAAAAAAGTTCACTAAAGCATATTATGTTCTAACTAATAAATACAAAGCTTCTGCCCTTACTAGTAACCTTAGGAAATAACAGAAACTAATGTTGGTCTATGCAGAAGAGTTCCTCAGCTTTTCCTAATGTGGTTCTCTTTCTGTCCGGTTCACCCTTCCGCCGCGCTACTGGGCTATTGGACAAATATTGTTTTTCTTCTTTTAATTCTCAGTTCTAGATCTCGACAGGCATGTTTCAAGAACATTCTGTCTCACCCACAATGAGAAAAAAAAATATTTGGACAAGTTCGACAAAGTGGAAAAACACTGTATCACACGCAAAACGTGGCTCATTTCGAAATATCTTGTCTTTTTAAGGTAATTTGAATACTTTAGATAGAATGTTATAGAAATAACCAGTACTCGATACACCTGTAAGATAACAGGCAACGAAAGAATTAAAACTATGTAAATTCATCGCAAAAGTATTTCAACAATCCAATACTACTCTCGAAAGATATGTTCTAGGTATCTTTTTGTGTAAAGAGCACTCTGCGTGCTGTATTGAAGCAATCCACACCGTGTCAGGCATAAAGAAGCAGCATGGGGAACAAAGTGAGTTGCACAACATTTGAACTTACTTTAATTTCACCGTGCGGAAGGTAAAAGGTACTGAGACATAGCCAAGCTTGTAGGAAAGCCATGCTCTACCGTTGGATACATCATAAAGAAACATAAAACAGAACAATTATTGGGGATACGTTCTGGTCAACTGAGGAAACTAACTGCCCGGAATGAAACCTATATTCTTCATTATGTGAACAAGACTCAAACAATTTGTGCTAAAGATTTGACTACTTCACTTGCTTAGGATATGCAAGTTAATGTTACAGATGTGTAGATGTGAACAAAGAAATTAGGATTAAGAAGATATGTAGCCAGAAACAAAACATACATATCAGAAGGAAGCAGAAAAAAGAAGTTCTAATTTTCCAAGAAATATCAGTATGAGTGCATGAAATTTTGGCAAAAGTTTTTTTTTTCTAGGATGGGTCGAAAATAAATATGTATTGTAGTGATGAACGTGTGGCGAAAGAAGAATGAACCTTTCAGAAAGCAGAACATTGCTTCAACTGGTAAAAATATTGGAGGGTTTTTTATGATTTGGGGTTGTGTAATTACTAATGGAGTGGCCAGTATTCGTACCCTGGATACACATCTCCTGAATCCCAATTTTTTCAATGAATTTTGGATTGTTTGTAGTGTAACATTAACATACATATACTAGCCGAGTGAGGTTGCCAAATCTTTAGCACAAATTCTCTGAGTTTCGTGCACAGAATGAAGAATGTAAGTTTCATTCCGGGCAGTTAGGTTTCTTGGTTGGCAAGAACGGATTCTATTCCGCAATAATTGCTCTGTTTTATGTTTCTTTATGATGTATCCAACGGTAAAGCATGGCTTTCCAACAAGCTTGGCTTGCCTGTTGCGGTGTGAATTGCTTCAATTCACTACGTAGACTGCTCTTGTACACAAAAGGATACCTAGAACATTTATTTCGAGAGTAGTATGGGGTTATCCAAATACTTTTTCTTGCGATGAATTTACGTTGCCTGTTACCTTACATGTGTATCGAGTGGTAGTTAGTTTTATAGTATTCTGTCTAATATAGTCAAATTATCATAAAAGGGCAAGAGATTTCGAAATGGGCCATGTTTTACGTGTGATAAAGTCTTTCTTCCTCTTTGTTGAACTTGCACAGTATTTTTACCCACTCTACATAGTTTCGTTATCTATATATTATATTAGAAACTCAAAATTACATTATTAGCGGTAAACAATATTTGCTTTCAAACAGCAGTTTGAACGATATATTTCCTAGTAGAAGTCTACTCATACTTTGGTGTGAGTTATTCTTGTCGCTTAGTTTTCTTTTATATTTTTCTTTCTCTTAAATTATCTTTGTGTATGACAAAATCAAGATGAATGATCCTTAAACGACACAAAATGACGTTTTCATTCTTTCTTTTATTCTTTATTTTCTTTCTTTTACTAAATGATCTTTATCGATTTTATGCACGAAGCTCCAGAAACAACACAAGCAATGCACGAATTAACTCCTTTAGCCACGGGAGGCGTATTATACATGATGTAATTTATATTAGTGGTACTGTATCACACGAGTTTCAGGGAGGGGTTTATCACTCAAATATATTTGCGAAAGGGAAATAAGATTAGTAGAAAGAAAAAACGAATGTCCATGTACTGTAGAAATAGGACAACCCACTACACCTTATCACTTGGACCCCCATTAGGGAGGCACTTCAAACTTGGGGGCCCTGGCCCCAAAACCTTTTGGGATCGGCACCCTTGATAATTGTCCCTAGTTTCCATTTGAAGTTTTCAAGTAGACACCCTTATACGTATTTTCTATACGCCACTAATTCCCCAAATATTATAGTTGAATTCTTACACATACATAGACCACTGTTTTAACAAATACAACATCTAAATTTTGCATATCTCCTATTATTTCAATCCTAACAACAATCAGCCACAGTGTATGTTTGAATTAATACTAATATGCTTATTACTTTTATTACACGAAATACAATTTGATTTAAATTTTCAATAATTTTAGTAAATATATCTACTTGTGTCCTTACGATTTCCACTTAACTCTTGTTAATACAAAGCGAAAATGAAGTAAACCTTTCACAGGCCAATTTCGAACTGTGAATACGTGTTGAAGCTGAATAACAGCCAATTTTAATTTTTACAAACGATACATCAAGACTTTGAAAAAATAACAGGTAGATTTCACACATAGGTACTGTGTGTAGATGAGATGAATTATCATTATTATAATAGCAGTTGAAAGATGTGAATATTCTATATTAAAGTGATTGAATCATACAAGTGAAATTTTCACTTCAGTAGCTTTCAGAGAATTATGTAAAAGACGAAGCTTGGAACTTCCGACAGCCCCCAACCATTGCTGCGATAAAACGAGTTCATATAGCAGTTGTACTTTCTCTCTCTCTCTCTTTCTTTCTTTCTCTCTCTCTCTCTCCTTTATCTGTTCTCCTTCTACTCTCCAATGATTATTATCAGCTGAACGAGAAACAAGAAGTTTCCAGGACAGTCACAACAGAAGGTTTATTGGCTCGTATAATCTCTTGCCGACGACCATCTTGAGAAAGTGACACTTTTGTATTCCCTCGTTTGATGGACACGACTCATTTTCAGCTTTCGTACACTAGCTTCTCCAGTCTCGCTTTGATCCTAGAAGAATATCTTCTATAGAAAACAGGTAACATTTTTTTCCCTGACAGTTGTGAAACGAATAAGTGAAAAGTATGTAGCTTAAGGCTCGATATCATTGAAATTTCCCGCCTTTTTGAGATAAGTTTTGTTATTCTAGTGATAAATGTAGATAAATTGCAAAAAGTTTTACAGAACTTATTTTTTCATATTGATATGAAGAGATTGGCGTTAAGGTACTATTAACTTCAATTTTCATAAAAGAAGCTTTCCAGGCAGCGTGATGTCCAATAGACTCAGGATAGGGAATAACCTATAACTATTTTTTCCCACTAGGTACCGGTACCAATAAATAGCCATTCACCAAATTCTCTTACTGATATTATAAGAAAAGAGATCTAATACAAAAATATTCAACAGAAATATTATGTTGTAATATATGACCGTTTACGCATACGGCCTATGTTCGTTTGCTTCTGAACTTTCAGACAATTATGGACATTTAACGCATGCAACCATTATGTGAGGCCTTTCGAATACTGTACAAAACTGCATTAATCACGTTTAAGTCAAAATTGTACTTAGGCAGTTCTGGTTCTCAGGTACAGAATTCTTAACAGCTGGATTAAATAGCTTTTGTTGCTTTCTTTAAAATTTAGTAATGAAAGACCTCTAATAAATCGTAATCTCAACTACTAACAGATTTTCTAAAATGATATCAACGATAATTTAAACCTAGTTCATCAAATTGAGAAGCAGACACTACAATCACTAAACTTCAACTACATTAGACATTACTACAACCACTCATTAGTAAATGAAGCTTCTTAGTTAATTCATCAAATAGGAAGAGGAAGTTCCAATATTTCTTATAGTTTCTAACTTTGAAAAGAAATTCTGTTTTTAATGTAAATGAAGTAGTCAGCATGAACTACACCATTACAAAATTTCCAAATGCCTTTGCTCCTTCGAAGTAAAACATGCCCACACCATTACACTTTCATATAACTTCTGTGTTGGCCTAATGCGCTTATTCTTGAGTTCGTCGCCATTTTCATCCATAATTGAACAATACTCATTTACAAGTATCATAAACTTCTTTTCATCTGACAAAATAATATGTTTTGAGAATCAAAAGGTAAGTTGAATATTGAATATATTCTGAAACATGAAGGTGTACAAATATGAAACTGCTGTACATTATCCACATACTACTACTACTAGGCTAGTAAATAGTACTAGGCTAAATTTCTACGTGATCGCCAGAGCTGTCAAAACATGTTTTCTCGCGGGAGACTGAATTATCCATGCCAGTCGATTACACATCAAAACTCACATTATTTTTTTATTTACTCTAACATTAACAAAATCTCATCAGACTTTTATGTGATCTGCTGTATGATGTTTTACTTACCTCTCTCTTAGAAATTCCCTTTTCCTGTAGCCTTCTAACAAAGGTCATGTCACAGACACCAACTTCAGCAGTCAGAGTGTTTGTTTATCGTTTTCGGCCACACTTGTCCCGCAAAGATTATATATTGTACATTGCTTGCTTTCTAATCATTATTCTCCCAATTGTTTTGTGATGTACCAACTTGTTGAGCAATCTATCAATAAAAACAACCACAAAAAAAAACATATTGCTTACGATACGATGTGTCGTTTGTGTTTCCCATAATAAGTACTTTCGGACAATAGTTAATGCGCTATTTTAATTAAAAAGTAATTCACTATCACAATAGTTGAGGAACATAACGATGAAATACAATTGTTAGAAGTAGCGGTGAAGTGCGCAAGAGATTTGCACTTATAACTATACCAATATGTTCAGTGTACTTCATATTTCAATAGCAATTTACATACTGACTACGAAGCCACCTATTGGAAGAGGACAAAAATAAGTGAACGAGGCGAAGCACAAAATTAAGCATCAAGCTGCACAAAGCAAAAAATTATAAATGAATTACGAACTGTAAGTATTTGAGTGATGTCTAATTTTAAAGTTAACTACATTGTAATGTAGTGTTTGTACTGTTTCTAGTGTAATGTGTATTTCTGGTGTGTTTAATAGGTAGAACGAACGATACACGGGGTTGTGTTTTCTACCAGAACCAGTTTACTAAAAGAATACGTACAAGTACGAATTACGTTAATACAAAGACTGTCCCGGATTACAAGTGAGTTTACAATAAAATGTATGGACTTTTTTGGGTTTATGCATCAGAGAAGTAGAATGAAGTCCTGCACCAGTTCCCTTGCAAACGGTGTGCAGAAAGGAATAAACACCAGTCCGTTTCAACTGTGTACAGGGTTGGATGTGCAGAAAAGAATCGACACCAGTCCGTTGCAACTGTGTGCCAGGGTGTGTATCAGTCCGTAGCAACTGTGTACAGGTTTATGGTTTAGGGGAACACTCCAGCCTCACAACTGTGAGTGTCAGGTGTGAAAGGAATCATACCAGCCCGTTGCTAACTGTGTATGAAGGAGAGCTTCGACTCTTTTGCAAGTCGTAAGCAGGAAGGTTAAAGAGAGGCGACCACCCAGACGAGGAGTGATGGTACTTGCCTAGATGTTTGGATATTTATAGGGTCCTTTTGGGAGTGGTCCTCTAAGTCCCTCCTTCTGATGTGCCAACTCCATCTAGCTGCGACTCTAACTCCCTCTTCGGTCCTTGATCGAACTGTTGTCGTCGTCTGCTTCATGTTTAAGATGGCTTGTGTCACTTACTATTTGTTACTTGTAGTGCACACACAACGTAGTACACACATTTCACTATTTGTTTGTATCTTGAATGAGTAGCACGTGGATCATTATATACATTGCTGAAATGTGCATGTACATTGCTATATTGCCAATACACCGGCATGTACATTGCTAAAATTAACGTAGGTGGTGCAGCTATTTTGTTACAGAATGTAAAGTTTTTTAAATACAGTATATATTTATTGCATTTCTTTTTCTTCCTTACTTTCAGGGCCGTACTAAGAGATGGCTACTCTGAACAGCCACCCTTTCACGGTTTTATTAGGCCCAAATCAATGTATTTAAACTGTTAATAAACAAGTACTATTACAATAAACTAAACCCAAATTCTGTGTAATACTTGCAATGGTTGAAGTGTATCTGGAGACTACTTTTTATTCTAAGCACGGATCAACAAATAAATGCGTTCTCTATTAATATTTTCTGTGTTAAACACGAGAATGAATTTTGTAAAAAAAAAAAAAAACAGAAGCAGCAGAATGTAAAATACTGTGCATGCTGGCATTACCTTGCGAAGCGGAGGATTACATGGTCAAATCGTTTTGAGAAGATATGGTTGTTACATATTGATGCTGTTCATGGTCTGCATACACGTTCCTGGGAAACTAAGCATATACTAGAATGTTTGTCAGCTGTCATTCACCCGGAAGTAAACACAATTTGAAAAGGCAAAAGGGTTTGACCTGAGGATGGAGGACTTGGATTGGAAACAATCTTCCTAAGAATGACTTGGACATTCTCGAAAAATTGAGCAAAGTACGTAAGGTGCTGCAATCATCAGATATGGATATATTTGTTGCCTTAAACTTAATCAGGCTCTCAAAGATAACAGGAGGTACACGGTCCTATTCGGCCAGCAGAAAAACACGGAGCTCCCTGGGATTAGATGTTTAAGACTTCACATGCCTAACACATTCATTGAAACGCTACAAGTAGTAAATGAGATCTAGATTGGTCGATTTCTAAGACAATAATTTACGGGAGAGACTCGAATCAATCACAAACTACTCAGCAACATGGCACGGAACATTGTTTTGTTGGTATACACAATCATGAACACGAGCGGACGAATGTCAGCAGGTGCGAATATATTCTCTATGACTATCGATAGATAGCCATTGGCGTCCAGTGCCCCATTTTGTGGAATCAGGAGTCAACTATTATACCATTAAAATACCTTGGACTTGAAAATTGCCACTGCTGTTCTGTGATTGACATTGAAGTTTATCTTTTTGTTGGTGTCACGCTCTAACAACCACTGTCCATCCATTTCATAGAGCATAAACCTCAATTCATCAGAAAATGCAACCTTTTTCTGCTTCTCCATTATTCAATGACGATACTTACATGCGAACATGAACTATTGTAGGCGATGAACCTTCATCATCATTTACACCCTCAGCAAGTGTCTACTGAGTAGGTCCATGTACAATAGTATTCGCTTCGCTGCGGTCTGTGACATGCCCAATTTTCAACAGTGACCTCAGTTACTAATCTGTTGTGCGTAGATTACGCTTTACCGTTCGACAAAAGTGACGTTGTCCTTTGGGCTCAAGGGCTCACGGTGCCAAAGATCTGACATCTGAAGCTGATAAGTGTGCCAGCAGTTCATTCATTATACATACTCACTACGGTAGCTTGATACCATCTCAGAAACTTAGCTGTTTCAGCGAAGCTGCAAGTCTAAACGTCTGTCTTTCTAGACAAGATCTATGATCCTGCCTTTCTAGACATGGATTTAATCGCTTCTGTACATGTCTTCTGTTACGTGTGACAGCTTATGTATGGAGTAGCAGGGCAAGTTCACTGAGTAAATTAAAAATGAGAATGGATGTTCTGAAATGAAAACGAAACCTAGCCTAAAACTCCATTAAGATCTGATCCCTTATCACGAATCTTCTTCCTCCGTAAGCACTATTTTATAATTCTTTCTAAATTACTCATACTTTCTTCGCTTACTACTGTGTATATTCGATCGTAAGTATGCCACACTATCTACAACTATACTCAAATACCGTAGATTTTATCCATTCAATTCCTTTCAATTTGGATTATAATTTATCGATTGAATTTCTCTACTTCTATATAGCATCAGACTCTTTCCTGGGTAATCCAAAACCTAGTTTAGTTTTACGTACAACATTCCAGTTTATCCAAAATGTCTAATGTACTAATCTTCCATTTTGGATTCCTTGTTCTACCATATTGAAATGTGACTCGTATGATCTTCCACAGCAGACAAAGCAATATACTCTAAATCTTTCGAAATTTCTTATAGTGTTGTGTGTTTCATGTATGTATAATAACCTGTCTCCCCATATTTTTGGCTTAGGGCCACTCTAAATTTTCCGACTGCCTGGGAACCTATGTGGGAAAACCAAAACATTGCATTGCACATGCAAAATATTATTCTTCACACAGCCCTGCTTAACGTCCATCTCATGTAATATTTTGTTGTGTTACTGAAAGTATGAGAAGTTAAATATATGTAGTGAAACTCGTAAAATTATTACGAAGAAAGAATAGATAAACTGATCGCATTTTATTTTCTTGATTATGTAGAGATAAATGTGGATCCATTTAAGCAAAATCAAACGTTAAGTTGTCTTAGATTCAAACATTCGTCCTTTTAACTTGGATCCCTTATTTTCTGATGCTCAAGAAAAACTATTTAAATGTTTGTTACATATGTTTTATTTAGTTGGGTATCGTTTCTGTCTAGACAATATAGAACTTCCTTGTGTTCTTGGCAGTAATAAATACAAAATATAATATTCGAATCACATTCCGTAAAAGCAGATGATTATTTGGGAAGCAAAAAATGTTTGAAAGCGTTAAATTACTTAAATATTTATATTTTCTCACACTTTGAGAAGGTTGAAACCACTTTTACCGACCCATTCTTTAAGCATAATTGTTTCCAAAAATAAATAACCTTTTTTTTTAATTTCAGTACTTAAGATCTAATAGTTATTTCTTAAAAATACAAATAAAGTACGCAGTACACTCTGTGAGAGAGATACTAAAGCTCATAGTGATTTCCACTTACAATAGTTAATGGTATTTGCTGATAATATTTTAGAATAGTTCGTATTGCTGTAAACAGAGAGCAAGCTTATTTGTAAAGTATTTAAAGAACTGAATAACAAGACTTGGTTCAAGAGGATACATGTGTTCTAAATGAACATTTGTAGGAAAATATAAGGACAAAAATTCAGAAATTTGAAGAACAGGGTGCATCGGCAAACTACCCGATAGTTTTGAGGGGAATACCTTTACAATAAGAATAATACGATATAGCTTATATGTACAAGAAGAATACTCTTACGTGTACACACAAATATTTTACAGGTAGAGAAGCAACTTTCGCCTCTAATTTGTCAAAATCGTGTTCGGAAAAGAAAAAAAATAAAGAAAGGATTAGAAAATTACTCATAAAATTACTTAGAATTAAACATAATTAAGAATATTATACACTTAAATATTGTCAAAAAAAAAGATGTTTTAGGGACGGGTAACTGCCTGGGTAGGCACTGTTATGAGAAAGGTAATTATTTATTGTGCCCGAGATGAATGTACAAAGTAAGCCAAAAATACACCAGTCAATGATTTATTTATAATTCTGCCGTTAATAAGTGCCCAAGATTTGACTTTTCTTTTACCTACATTGACGCCTAAGAAGGAATTATTTTGCAATGTTATCATAAATGATACTCTACATCAGCAAAAATCTTACTTGATTTTTTTTTAAAT
Organism: Lepisma saccharinum; assembly: GCA_022664845.1. Taxonomy (NCBI): domain Eukaryota; kingdom Metazoa; phylum Arthropoda; class Insecta; order Zygentoma; family Lepismatidae; genus Lepisma; species Lepisma saccharinum. The sequence continues at coordinate 116,443 of JAGDQP010001033.1, read as the reverse complement.
ATCACCCTGAGAAATCCATTTTTGTTTTTGCTACTCTATTTTCCAATATTTGATTTCATATTTATCAAACACGAAACATTGCGATTCTTTCCGATGCTTCCCAAAATTTACCGCTCAACTCTTCGTTTTTTTCAAATGAATTCGTTAATACAACGTCTGAGTCGTAACAGTCTGTCAAGTTCTTCATTGCATAGTCTCCTCCATTCTCCAGTCACCTCGACCTGTTTTGGCCCACATATCTTTCTCAAAATCTTATGTTCAAACACTAGCAAATTATAAAGTTACCCAACCATAAAGTATTACCGGCAGAAGACCGTATATTTTCAAATTCAGCTGTCTTTATAATAATTGCGACGTTAGGAGTTTCTGGACTGAATAAAACATACTAAGCGACATTTTATTTCTTCGGTGGCCTCGTTTCTACTTGTAACGAGTATTATACTACCAAGTATTTTAATGTATTTAATTTATCTATGATCTCATTATTAATTATCATCTTTCTATTCCTTTAATGTTCTGTGTTTCGGTTTGTTATCATGTATTTTGTTTTCTCTATATTCACCTGCAGCCTGCTGGCCTATTTCATCGCAGAGTTCTACTAAGACATCGGTGTAAATTTGTACTGCATATAGGTAGTTGTTTCCAGACATTCAGTGTTAATATCTTTTTGTCCTCCTTAATTTTTAAAAAAATGAATTTTCTTTTAATTAAAATAGGCTTACGCTTTATTTATTATTTAAAAACACACTGTAAAGTCTATAACCTCTGTAGGTCTATTTTAGTTAACTTATTAGTCTATTTTAGTTATGTATGGATACAAAGCCTTAACATAGGTCCCATCCACATTGAATTTGATTTATGGTCTCTAGATATCTCAGGCCCAGATCGCTTTTCTTTTAGAATCGCATATTCTGATACGAAGTTAAAGACTAGTGGTAACAAAAAATCACCTTATTTCAATCCGCTGCGAATCTCGAAACTACCTGATTACCTATAGTTATTCTGCTTATGGAGCTGCTTAGACACATCTTTACTAGCTCAACAAACTTTTCTTGGAATTCCAAACGTACCAGCATAGTGTATAGTTTCTCGTTTATGATAGAATGGAATACTGTGTTAAAATCAAGAAACTACTAGTGACCTGTCCCTTTGTATTCCTATATCTTGTCTAAATTGCCTCAAGGAAAAAATCTGGTCCAATGAAGATCCATTTCTTCTAAATCTTCATCGATGATATACAATAATTTCATCTATGTATACGCTTAGGAGCGTTACCAGGATAATGCTCAATAATTTAAAATATGTTGTGAGTGAAGTGATCCTGTCATATTTATCGCCTTCTTTATAAAATGAGGTTCCCCAACGCTCCTCCGGAAAATAGATTTGCCTTAGAAGGTCTAAGGCTACCTCCCTTTCGTTGAAATCACTCAACACAATTTTCGTGTTAGACTTCGGTAATAGGTCAAACAACCTTTCTATCTTATACGTATGTTTGTCGTTAGCATCAGCTTACTCAGTCGGAACATGGACATTTAATAAAAGCGTGTTACCCCTTCGAGTACGTAACCTAATGTAGAACAGTATTTCGTTCACGCACTCTATATGCTGAACTGCTAGAAATGTACTATTCTTAATGGAAAATCCCGTTCCAAAATTGTGTGACTTAGTATTTCCGTAGTAAAAAGTGCATTTTTCCTTTGTAATGTTATCTTGACCGTCCCATCCGACTTTTTGTATTGCTAATATGTTCATCCCATACTTCTCAGTCTCGCTTACCACCGCCTGAAGAGCGCCCGTTTTATATAAGTTAGAATCCTCCACGTGTCTACTTCTAGCTCTTTCTTAATCTTGTTCTTGGAGACCCTGAAGTAGTCTTCGCCCACAGAACTGAGTAAGAGAATAGTTTCTTTCCAGAATATTTTACCCCCAGGGGAATCCTTGGAACCAACATTTTTACTGCTTCTTGACATGATTTAGCTATGTACAGCTGTCAGGACTACGATCTAACAGTAAAGGAAAACACATCCAAGATATCCTTTGTCCATCTCTGAGCCTTGCCGACGTCATTGATCATCAGTTACAGGATGGTGAAGCTTCTTCCCTTTACCATGACATTTTTGTTCCGAGTTATCTTTCCTTAATTTTTTTATTCTAGATTCCTCTACTAATTGCAAGACAGGAGCACTGTTTTCTGTCCACCTTGGAATATTTCCAATACCCACCATATCTGGTTGGCATTCCGCTCTCCGCCACATGCATGGAAAAAGCGCTTGGTGGGACGCCAGTAACTCCAACCAGAATTAGTTCCAATAGCGGAAAAAGTATTATTTTTAAATATTTCCCGTACTGGTCTTCTGAAAGTATTTAGTATTTATATATTGAATTAGTTGATAATGAGAAAACCTTCTATATTAATAAAATTGAAAATATGTCTGTCTGAATGCATGTATATTACCGATACAAATCTACATTGGTTTCCACCAAATTTTGATTACGTGTTCCCTAGGTACTGGGCCAGGACATTAATAGCCCGGGATTGTGCTCCAATCAAATACTAGCTGATTTGCCCGCCCAATACTAGCTGATTTGCTCAAGCACACATAATCCCTTCCAAGTTTATATAAAGATGCAATTTAAAAAAAATATATTAAAAAAACGTTTTAAAGACATACTTTTGTTAAACAATTCACACTAAAAAGTAAAAATAGTTTTGTTTATGCATGACTAAAAAGAAAAGCATGGGATGCGCTCTCACATACAGTCACTTCATAAATTCTTCAATTGGCGCACCCCATGCTTTTCTTATACGAATGTTTTTTATATATATAAATCTACACGTGTTCATTGATATACAACACTTTTAAATTAGGTACTGTCACAGTTCATAGAGGTACCCAATGCGTCACAGGTGCAGCAGTAGAGCAATTGTCAGTGTTACCAGCCAAAATAAAAAAATATATTTGAAATTACTCCAATACCATTCGCCCTATCTGTACGAAACTTTGTATTTAGCTACTGGGACAAGTCATAGAGGCACTACGGGCGCCGCAGTTGTCAACAATACAAACTAAATTCAATAAATTATTATTTAAAATTGCTCCTCTACCGCTGTACTTACATACACCGAACTTGACATTTATGTACTAAGACAGGTAATAACATTGTCAGTTGTCAGTGTTGCCAAAAACCAACCAATTCTGAACATTTTTTTTTTAATTTAACCCCATACTTTAGGTCGCGTCTGATCGAAACTTGGTATTTAACTATGAGACAGAATATAGATGTATTCCGAGAACGGCAGGTGTCACTGTTGTCAGTCTTTCCAGCCAATTAAAAAAACAACAAGGAATATTTCATATTTCTTCGAATTCATTGGAAATATCTGCACCAAATTTGGCATTTTGGTACTGACATGTCATAGTGGTACTCTAGGCGCCACACATACGGAAATTGTCAGATGTTCCTAACCAATTTCAAATGTTTCCATACTGTTGGAAGTATACGCTCTAAATTTGGAATTTAGGCACCGTTACAGATCATAGAGATACTCCGTGTACTGAAGTTTTGCTAACCAATTTAAAAATAATTCAAATTACTTAAATGACGTTGGACATATCTGAACCAAACTTTCCTTTTACTCTAACAACACAAGGATATCGGGCCAATAACGCGGATATCGGTCATCGTTGGTTATTTTTGATATCCACACTGGCATGGTACTGTATTTCGACATTCAATGCTTAAGAAACTTGAGCATTCTGAAACTTAAGAAACGTGTATTTCAGCCAGAAATTATGCAAAAAATAGCTTGACCAATAGCTCTAAAATATACAGTTTAGAGTAATATCATTGGGCAATATAGATCGATATTGACTGCTATCGTTCGCAAGAACGTCGTGTTTGTTCAAAAAGGTCTATGTAGGTCTAACATAAAAATAACAACTGCTACGTTCAGAATTTCTGCACGGAGGCTTTCTGCTTAAGGTCATTCTGTAATGAAAATCACTCTGTATATCTCCCTTACACTTCATGTCTGAGTATGAGGTGTATAATAATTATCTTATAATTCTCAATGGATTGCTCCTTGAGTTTGAATTTTTAAGGTCTTTAGGCAACTCTTTATCAGGCCAAATGAATGATGATGGGAAAATTGGTGGAATGAAGAAAGTGGGAGGAAACGAGAGAACCCCGAGAAAGCCATCACAAAGCCCAACATGGCACGAGTCGGGAACGAAACAAAGACATTATGCATCAGAGATAAGCACTCTATTACTAAGTCACCGCGTCACGTAAATGTTTATACGGTTACAATGTAACCTAATGTACTAAGCGTTCAGTTTATGGCGTAAATGTTTGTATTACAATGCAATCGAATGTGCTAAACCTTCAGTTTATGGCGTAAATGTTTATATTACAATGCAATCTAATGTGCCAAACCTTCAGTTTATGGCGTGCACTAAATCTTTAAGATACCGAAGTCCTTGGTTCCACTAGAACGCGAATGTAATAAAAGAAATACAACTCCTTTTAAACATCTTTGTATATTAATTTATTCTAATGCTACTTTCAGAAAAGGATTACTTTTTCATGGATCCTTTTTAAAGCATAATAAGATCTACTATGTCTTAAAGGATCAGTCTCATTGTCAGATAGTATGTGAATTGCACTAAGCTTCATATATTTTTATCTAGCCAAAATATATAGATATAGAAAATGTTAGTTATTTCTGTATTTCAGAAATTAGCTAACAATTACACTTCTTTAAGTTTGTAAACGTACTAGGAAACCCTTTGTATGATAAGTACCGGTACGCTTCAAAGTATTAAATAAATTAAGAATAAATGGCAAAGGAAACTCTTTGTAATTGTATTTCTTTTTACCTCCTTGTACTGTTATAATGTAAGCAGTGCATAAAGTTTCCAACTAAGTTCCTTACAATTTTCTGTACGTTTTCTTTTCCTTACAACAGCTTTAATCCATTAGAACGAAAACAATAGAAAATCCACTTAGGTCTTTCTCTGTGTACACTTCTCGTACTTGGCTTCTTCAACACACATTTCACTACTCCTTGTCTATTGTAAACTGTGAGCGTCGTGCAAGGAAGTAAAGAGAAAGTTTTCTCAGAATAAATATAAGAAGAGGAAGAAGAAGATAAGTTGAAAAAGAAGAAATATAAAAGCGCTTTCAAAAGCAGGAGAGGAAGCCAAGGCATGTGGAAAGGAGTAAGATTGAAAGTTTCTCTGAAGGATGTCGTGGATTAGGCGGTTGCGGTTATGTTGCTCGGAGAAGAAGAAGACACCCTCCGGGAAAGGCAGGCAAGTCTGCAGCTTGTTAAGTAAGTTTCTGGAAACTCTATGGGGCCGGGGAACCGACCGGAGGAGGAACTCTATCAAAGTGTGTTGAGAGTGTTGCAGATGTTGTCGGCTGGTTCTCAACAAAACCCGGAGAACGAAGAAGAAGTAAGGCTGCTTGTGCCTTCACTCTGAGGAGTTCACCTGCAGCAGTTCTACACCGGACTCCATTACCATCTTACTTTCCCGCCTCTGCTTTACATCAATAATGTACACACTGAATATATATGTACTCTTCTTCTTCTTCTTCTCTACCTCTCCCTTCCTTCTTCTCAACATCTTCCTCTATACACTTACAAAAACATTGCGGTTAGGAAACACAAGCTTCTTCTTAGAATGGACTTTCGCTTCTCCTATCCGCATTCTCATCTCGGAACTCAATGAATCCAAAAACTTTCCACTCTCCTGGTCTTAAGAAACATCAATTTGCTTTTGCTATTAGCAACAAAAGGAATACCTTAGTTATATGAGTATAAGAATCCAATTTGAAATGTTATTCCATGATTCAAGCAAATTCTCTCATATTCGGAACTTAAAAAAAAAAATATTTAACCGTTATATTTTTCGCAATACAAAATTGATATTGATGGCAGTTATTATAAATGTTTGTTAACAACTTCTAAATAATGGCGAACACTTTCTTTAGTATGCTTAATGATTCTGTTGCTAAATCTTTTAACCGCCCGAAAATACTTTTAAAAAAATAGAGAGAGAAAATTCACTATAACAAGACGCTATTAAAATTTACAAAAAAAAAAAAATCTTATTGTACCGAGGAACAATTTTCTTAGAAATGAGATATCAGCATCCCCAGTAGACGAATAATGAGAACATGCTGTTTTGGAAATAGGATTACTGATCTTGTTTTCAAACCGGTATGCTCTCAATTTAAATTAAATTAGATATATCTTTTCTAAGAAAAATATTTCTTGGTCCATAGATAAGAACTGTTTTCCCAATTTTTAGAAACTTTTTATTTTTTACTGTTTGCGTATTTACAACTGAAATAAGGATGAAACATCTTTTGTAAGTATACTTAGAAGCATGGTGTTTCATCCGGCAGTACGTTAATCTTGTTATACAGTACAATCTTACTAATCCGATCTCTCAATTTTCTGGCACACCACCTTCGTATATTTTCACCATTATATTTTATCTTATTCATGCTATTTTAAATACACAGAAAATAACATTTAAAAAACAATTGAACTACAGTTCCTATATTATCGTACATAATTTCATATCAAAAACAGTACGGCTGCAAGAGGAAACAGTGGGAGAAGTAACGGACCACTACAACACAGGTATGTTATGTAGAATTTTGCATATGGATCATGAATCGTACCTCGCATCGACTAGGATATAGCAGCCGCCCTGCGATAGGAGTGGATATGTTTACAGAACAACACAGACAATTACACACTCTAAAAATACCGTTGTACCATGGACAATATCGTTATTGTTAATCATTTTTTCAAGAATTATCGTTGTAGTAACGAAAAATTTGATCATATTTATGATATGTGACGTTTCAGCAATGTAAATAAATGTTGATTAAGTATTGTTAAATTTTCAATATTTTTAATCATATTATTAACAATACTCACTGTCAGGACGGAACTAACCATAAATTATTGTTAATTTAAGCTTATTCAAACATTATTTTCTTGCGCATGCGTACACATTTACCATACTTTTCGTTACAGGATTAAAAAATTAATTAGGTCTCCATATTCATCTCAACAACAACAACAAAAATACAAAGTTACTACAAACGCACCAAATTTGACCTTTATAACGAGTTCTTCTTGATAATTTTGATCATGACGATTATTATAATAACATTATTATTTAAATGCAGGAAGATATTTAAGCATGCATATATTACGTTATGTAAATTTTTAATTTCTGTTTACATTTTTGGTCAACATATGGCAGCATTTTCTTGTAAAAAAAACTTAGACACTGGAGGATTATTGTTTTTATACAATAGGGTTATATACTTTGCTGAATTAAACGTAGGATTATTGATTTTATATACTGACACATGTTTAAAGAAATTGCTTAAAGGATGTTAGAAACAATAACACATGCATATGAATTCTTGCAAATTTTTGAGTGAGACTTTATTAAGAGTACTAAAAGAGCGATTTGAACAACATAGTTTTCCAAATACGTACTACGTAATCAATTTCACAACTCATTCCCACCCGCAATGGTATCATCATCAAATCTCCAGATCCTAATGTAGCTACAAGCATACGTAATAAGTTCAGCTTTGAGATTTTTTGAATATCCGCTAACCTGACTAGTCTATCATCTGCACGAACTAAACAGCTACCACCACCACGAAAGCCACCCTTATTATTAGTAGTTATCTGTGTTGTTGACCCTACCTGGACAGACGAAGAAATAACCGATGAACTCAGACATGAAGAGTATGAATTCAGAAAAATAATTCGCATCAAATGTCAGTCGGGTCCCACCTATCTTGTTCGTGTCCTCACTCAATCACAGGAAACCATCAACGATCTACTAACACTCGGAGCATATATATATATATCGTAGAAGGCATCGTGTAGAGCCATCTCGCACCCAAGCACCTATACCTATCCGATGTGAAAAATGCCAGAGCTATAATTCTCATCCCACTCATCAGTGTCCTAACCAACCTAAATGTGGCTTCTGCTCCGGTCCTCACCCTACTCGACAGTGTTCAAACATGCAACTCCCACCTAAATGCTCTACCTGCAATAAACCACATCCGACTTACAGCTACCGTTGTAAAGCTCGACCTCCTCCTGAACCAACTAAACACGACCTAGTAGTACCACTCCGTGTCACTGAACAACCACCAAATCCTGACTTCATCCAAGACAAACATCCCATATTGCAGCAATCTACCACCGTAGAACAGCTCTTATCCTTTGTCACTCTCACTCTACAAAATGTCCAACCATCCCAACGACCACGCATCCTACAACAAATCAAATCTGAAGCCAAACAAGTATTCCATGCCACATTTCAAGCTACCTATTCTGGCCCTTTCTTTCATTTCGTCACAGCACCACCTACTAACTCTCCATAACTACACATAAATTACTTTTCGATTCACTTCTACTAGAAGAAAAGGCGCAAGCTTTCATCTTAAACGAAATCCATTTCACTACAAGCACCCACTATAAAATCACAGGCTACAAATTCATCCATCAAACGAGCACCATCCCAGCAGTGAGAGCAAATGGAAGTGTAGGAATCGGACATAAACCTTCAATACCTCATCGTCCTCACCATATACGTCACATGCAGCTACCTGAATATCTCGTTTCCACCATATATTTCAAAACCTATATGTTACCTTAGCCACAATCTACGTCAGACCAGGCTATCCCATTCCACATCAATTCTTTCAGTACATTTCAGATAACTTCCGAACCTATGTAATCATGGCGGACATCAACATCCACAGTCGTTCAGATAAAAGAGCACGCTTCAATACCTACATTACAAACTACACCACAGGTATCCTGCAACAACTTCCAAAACTTACACGTCCTATCTTCCAAACAACTCCTGGCATAGTTATTCTTTCACCCAACCTTGTCAATCGTTCCACCATAGACGGCCTGGATATTGTAGGCAGCGACCATGTTCGTGTTAAGTTAACCTTACACCGACATCTTTCCAAACAAACCACAGACCCTCCAACCCGTACCTCTACCAGATTCGACCTAGCAAACTGCGATCAATACCGAGAATTCATCATCGATCACTTAGAACACACGCAAGCACAAACGAATGAAGAGGAACTATATCAAACTTTGCAGGCCATAACAGAAACAGTTGAACCCGCTTCAAACAGATACATTCCGACAGCTAAAACATCACCGCATCGACCGAAATTGGCACCGCAATACCTCACTCTGGTTCAACGCTCTCGTCAACACTTCAGAGATTATATATGCACTAGGAATCCGACCTTATTGCAACAGCATCGTCAGCTTCAAAGAACAGTTCACAATTACCTGGCAGCTTACAAACTGCGTCAGTGGGTCAAAACGTGGGATAAACTACGAGATACTGACCATCCATCAAAATTCTGGGAAAGGTTCAATCTATTGACAGGACAACAGACAAAAACAACATATCCACTTCTACGGTTAAACCAACCATTTTTACCGACGTAGAAAAAGCCAATGCATTTGCGGTCTACTTACAGGAGATATTTACACCGCTATACATACACACGGACAGAAACCACCCTGCAATTCGCTTGAATTTAGAATCACAAGCACTGCAACCTAGCATCGATCATCATATCAACGATACGCAGCCTCTCACTGAACCAATCACCGTAGATTTCATCTCCATTACCACACGAAAGAACAATACAGCTCCAGGCATGGATGGAATTACTTACAGACATATTAAGGAAGGACCATATCGACTTTTCCTACTGATAGCAGTCATAAATAACTTCATTCTAGGCACCGGATATATACCAACGCAATGTAAAACTTCCAAAACAGTAATGTTCCTTAAACTCAACAAACCACCTGAATCCGTTTCCTCATATCGCCCAATTCAGTTAACTCCAACCCTCTGTAAAATCCTGTAACGTATCGTTGTTAAACGCCTTCACTCCCACTTACAAGATCACCACCTTCTTCCCGACCATCAGGCAGCCAGACTACAGTATCCAGGATCAAGTCCTAAGACTCACCAACCACATTACCAAACATTTTAATAGCTGTAAACCTTCCACATTTGTGCTCTTTGACCTAGAAAAAGCTTTTGATAAAGTCTGGAATCATGGCTTACTGTATAAATTACGACAACTTCATCTCCCAGTTGCAAACCTTCGATATATCTACAATTTTCTCAGCGGTCGACTCGCCTATGTCTATATTAATAGCATTAGCTCATTCCCCATCTTCCTCCATACTGGTGTTCCACAAGGTTCAGCTATGTCACCTCTACTTTACATACTATTCTGCATAGATTTCCCTACCATGCCACTTAATATTCACCTATATCAGTACAGCGTTCTTAGCAACTGCCCAAACTATCCAACAGATAAACAGAACAATGCAGATTGCTATTGACGCCTTTAGTAACTGGTGCTCCAAAAGGCAACTAAAATCAACGGAAACAAACCACAAGCAATAGTTTTCCCACCTCCAAAACAACGCTCCCGTGTTCAACGCAACCCATCATGCCTACAACTTCATGTACAAGATACACCAATACGCCCATCGCATACTGTAAAATACTTAGGACTGACATACGATTATCGCCTCACCTGGACACCGCACCTAAAATACCTCACGACTAAAGTCTACAACCGTCTGAATCTTCTGAAGCGATTAACTGGCACTACCTGGGGTCTAGCACCCAAAACCATTTTAAACATCTACAAATCTTTCCTTCTTCCAGTATTAACATAAGGACACATCGCATGGCTTGCTGCACCAATATCATTCTACAGAAAACTCAAAATCTTTGAACGACTCGCCTTTTGAATTGCATATAGAATTAAATTGCCTAGTCCCACTGCTGATCTCTATGCACGCATTGATTTCCCCCATATTCTCTTTCATTTAGAAACACTACGCACCCGATATTTCACTCAACGCTATAAAACCTATCATCCATTACTATTAGACACTATGCATCAAGACTCGAAATACGACCCTCAACGCTCAACTCTACATGACAATCCACTCTCCCTCTTAATCAGTATCTACCTCAAAACTCTCCACCACAACGACCCTGACATACTACACCTTACCTCTTTCTCTCACCCGGGCCTACCTGATCATATCATGCCATCAAATGCACTGTAATACATCTTGAGCGTATAGGGCTCGCCTCGTATCTCATTAGTGCCCCGCGTCGCCCCGGGGACAGAAAATAATATGCATTTGTCAATACTAACTTCCTTTAATGTTATGTTCGTTGCGTGTATTCACTTCATCAGTATATACTGAATAAATCCTACCTTGATATATGATCACGATGAAACATCGTAAAAGTCCTAAGTTTTGAATAATGAAATAAAGTATAATTATGATCCCTCTAAAACACATAGACCATCACCAATTCCGAAATACTCCCACACCTTTTACACCTCTTCCCAATAAAAGGGCGTAACCCTTTAAATGGGTATTAGTCACGGTTTCACCGTGACTATTATTAAATAAATATTAAATAAAAAATCGAACAACGCGTTACTCTTTTAGGAACTGAACATTCTTGTTCGTGCACACCCACGAGACGGGAACTTCAGTCTCCCAGCGGGATTTTTTTATTGGTACAGTATTATCTCTGCAAAATGTCATACTACAAGGACAAGCTGTTGTAAAACGTACAATACTAATAGATGAAGCTACTGCATTTCGGGTTGATTTGTGAGTTCAACAATGCTGACGATTGATTAAGAATGGGTATTGTTAGTTAGCGTATAAGCGGTTGAGAGCAAACAAAACGTATTGTAAAATTAACTAAAAAAAGGAAACCATGCATGTTTTGTACCATAAGAAATATTGGTCCCAAAATAACCATATTTTATTGTCGAGTTTACGATAATATCGTTAATATTACAATATATTTTTTGAGTGAGGCTTTCATCGGGTTTGTAGCATAATCATTGAACTAAAGTAATAAAGAACAAAGTCAGGTTATCTGACTACACAAATTTTCTGCTTAATCAGACAGATAGTGTGATTCGATGATGTAAGTAATTTGAAGCGCCGGGTTTGGATTTACCATTCGTGTTCGACAATCTGGTCTAGGTAGCGCAATGGGTATCATTTTTATGATTGTTTCCTTGTAATCGAATATCAAAGGGCTTTGATTCTAGTATAGACTATCTAATCCCTAATACTTCTTCACTCGGTCTGTCTATTCACAGAACAATGCAGTATTTCACCAGGGCAATATGATGTGCTCGTGTACCCTTATTGGACTTAAGAGTTGTTAGAAGGATTTGACACGGGATTCTCCCACTGATCTACTAGATCACCAGACCGAAATCCAAGTGAGCATAACTGGAGTATGCTTGAACGGACTGTGCGACTAAACTACTCACCACAGTAGATTCACCGTCAACAGATAGATCTTAATGCAAAGCAGTTGGAATCATTGGTCTTTGAAACCGGCAAAACCTTCAGTCTTGAAATGTGAATGTTGATATTAAAGTTGATCTGTACAGAAGAAGACAACTAACCCTCACTTTCGTAGTACAAATTTTACAATTATGGGGATTTAGTTATGCAGGAGACGGGTTTAATTTTATGTTCTTCCAATTTCTGCTGTTCCTTGTTACATTAGCAAATACCGTAATGACTTAAAATTAATGAAAATATTTATAATTGTTATTGCAGATTGAAGGTTGTTTTTGTAAAGTTCACCGATCTCTTACGTAATTTACACTATCATCATTACACTTATCTTCTTCATAATCTCTAAAGTCTTTTAGTTCTCTGATAGTTGTTTTTTCTTACATTGTACTACTGTTAGTCATTCTCAAAAGGTAGTTTTTATGCTTTAACAATATAACTTGCGAAAACATTTTAACGTTTTCAAAGTCGATCATTAGTGATTTTATGCGAACCATAGATTAGCTACGAATCGTTTGTTAGAATTCAAGAATATATCGATCAAATTAGAGCTCCTGAAGATTGATAAAGTTAAAAATAAACAACAAATATTTCAATTAGGTTAACAACGAGACTAATCACTGTGTTAAATAAATTTGAAGATACAATCACTTCTGTAATACGAACGGACCATCACGATGCACTGAAAGATTCTACTTATCGCCTCTCTTAGGCAACTGGTATGATTGAAAATGATTAAGAAGTCATTGTAAATTGAGAAAAGTTGATGATAGTGTTAAAATGAAGTTCGAAGTTGAAATCGAGATACAATCAAGGAGATTCTATGATTTCTGAAATAGTCAACTGGGAAAGGTTTACAATTACTAACTCTGGAACTCAGGTTATTACAGAGAGAGAATAAACGTGTTGAAAGCAATTCAAGGAATGACTAGAAAAATAGATTTCAGACAGTCAAAAACAAGAAGTGAGGACAAAATGAAGAAGTTTTATTTGGTGTGAAACTCCTATTATTGACAGAATACTTGATAAACACAAGTGGTATCGTAGGATATGGAACCAAACATCGGGTACCAAAGGACGCTAGAATTTGAGTGATATTATATTTTGACTTGTGACACCATACAACTTGAGTTAGTGTTCGAGATTGATTTTCTTTCTTTTTACGTATCCATTATTTGGGGTGTTCAGAATTACAGTGGGGAGAGGTAAGTCAAGTTTGCCTAAAAATTGCTGGTATTGAAGATACTGCCAATTGACGCTCCCGGAAACAGAAGTTGTTAAGTCACTATTTCTAAACTTTACAGGAGAGTGTATTGAAGTTTACAAAACTGTGTTGAATTACCAAGATTAATAATATTAAAAGAAAATTTGGTTAGCGGGTTGGTTTCGAGGTGTATGATATTGTGTTGTAATATCAGCTATTTGTGAGCCAAATAAAACGTGTGCAACCAAAATTTGAGATCTGGACTTAACAACTTTTTGGATAAAACGAATGAAAAAATGTTAAGTCGCTGTACTTAACAACTTGTGATACGTAATATTGGGGCAGTTGTATAGAAGTTATCTGAGACTCAGCATTTGATTTTTATTTCCAACAATCATCATCACATTTCAACTCCATCATCTTCGACATCACTAGCATACACCATCATGCATCACTAGCATACACTATCATGCCAATGCATACATCATCATGCCTTCTGACAGAGTAACATTACCAGCAGCGAATGTGCATCATCATACATATTCATTTTAATTGGTAACAACTGATCTGATGTATATTAAGCACCATAATATCAATTTTGAAAAGCCTGAAGTCGCACCTCTCGCTTTAAAATCACTTGTGGATCATAAAGACATTGTCTTAGAACTTCTGGTGCACATCCTCTTTGAAACATACAGCATGGATTGCAGCAAAATCAGAAATACTTTATATCAAAAGTTGACTAAATGGAGATTTAAAGCAGAAGATGTCGACAACTGGAGTGCCAATTGAACCCATGTGGAATGGACAAGTACTCTATCTCTTGGCCGCTTCTTACTTTTTAATATGACCAAAAATTATGTCGATGGGCATGGAACAATATCCTGGGATAAGAAAGTACAAATTAACACGCAGAAAAAAACGGCCCTGTGCAAAATGCAACTAAAATGCGAACGTTCTTTGCTTGTGTATTCTCCCCACCTTCCCCTACATTTGTTGCAAATGAAAAAATGAAGAAACTTCGGTAAATTGCACATGAAAGATGTTTCTAGTAAAAAAACAATAATAATATTATCAGTACCAGAAAATAGTCTCAGGAGTATTCTCCGACCAATGATGTTGGTACGACCATTGTCTTCAATATATCGATACATAAACAACTTTTGACTGAATTTTTATGAACAATGTATTATGAACTGAATTTATATCAGTCTTTCAGTAATCTTTATCAATTTTAGAATAATTGACTGATATTTGAAACATTAATTTGTAAATTTTGTACCAATATTATTAATTTTAAAGTTAAATTATGTACATGAGCAATGATAAATTTCTTAAGTTGCATTTCGAATCGAACAATGAGCCATTTTGCAATTTCTAAGATAACGTTTTTGGGGATATGATAATGGAGAGAAGGGAAAATAAATCAGTAACTAGCGAATGTAGTCACTGACACACAGCGGGAAAATATGAAATGTATTCTGAACAATGACGCTTAATCCGAAATAACTATTATTTGGTTCATTGGTAACTTAAGATCAAATTTATAAGCTTGTGTGATAATAGTAATATATTAAGGTTAGAATCTGGATCTATACCAGGACTCTCTAACCGCAGTTTCTTGTTACCGCAAATATATGACAAGCTTAATGTCTTTAACTATAACAAATCAATACAAATTGTAATATAGTAAACATTTTTATGAATTAGATTTTATTACTTTTTAACTTTAATTTTACTTTGAACCCTAGATATAAATAAATAAATCACATTGAAGATGTCTGAGAAAAATAATTTCTCTCAACTTCAACCAGCTAACTCTGCATCGTAGTAACTTACATTTTTTTTTTCTAATTTGCAACTACCTCTCCAGACAATAACTTTTCCTGCTCACACACATATATACTATAATTTATTTATAAAGTTGTTTGAAACTTTCCTCTTTACTATCACTATGTTAACTCGGAACACTAAGAAACCCAATACCCTACAGAGAAGTTATCACCAGACTCTATGCGGCCAAGCACTTATTCTGGTCTTTAAACGACACCTCAAGTACAAATTAATTTCTCATAAGATAGATTGGAATCCCATGGAGAGTAAATGTGCCCCAAGTAATTTTACCAACACATCCTAAACTTCAACAAAACCTGAAGTAGTTTAGGGAAGCAAACTTTTCTCGTGCACTGTTAGGATTTTTTTTTTTTTTTCCTTTAACATACGAGACATTTTACAAAATCCACCACAGCATGCAAGATTCATATCCCGTTCTTGCAAGGAAGGATTTTTTTTCTTTCGTTAGAACGTACATTTTTTTCATATTGAAGAACACCCTGAAGAGAACTTGCTAATTAGTATTTAATTAATCTAAACCCATCTTTATTTTATCCCAAATTACAAACTTCTGATCACTGTGAAAGACTTCTTTATCATACAAGCTAAAATAATTTATGTACTGAATAAGGTAGAATTACAAATGAGTTATCTCGAAGTATTGACAACTAGTATACAAACTGCTTAATTTTGGGTTAAGCGTACCACTCGATCAATTAAAAAATATGAATAAGATATTTTAAAACTTTTCCCAAATATTGCCACCAATCTAAGTTTCACATCTTTCAAATTTATATTAATTTCCATTCAAAAAATTGAGTTTTCCTATTTAACTTCAATGTTAAGAATAGATCAAAAATGAAAAATAGTAACGTCCTAATCATAAATTCAGTCACATCGTTACGTTTCTTAGTTTTCAACAACATAATTGAAGGGTTCCGTATGAAAAATGGCTAAGTAACATACAAAAAGTTTACCAATATGTCGGATAAGACATTTATTACAAATCTTACGAATCCTTATTAACTAGGCAAAGAAAAATATCAATGTTAAAGGTAGAAAAACTTCGCTCTGTGTTACCCAAACTACGTTAAATTTAAAGACACGTCTAGTGTTAGAGTAATTGTTACAAATTTGGTAGGATGTAAAAATAGAAAAATCCATCAGTCAATTCAACCAAACTAATGGTTATTTGTACTGTTGTGCTGTTATATTGACATCGTGTTGTGTTGTTGTACAGAAATTGCGAAATATCTGCTGCACATGAAAGGTTTTCTCTAATAAATATCGTAAAAGAAACAAATATTGGAATAATATTTATACCAAGTTTGATGCGGATACGTTCAACGGTATGGAAAATAAAAAATACATTTTAAAAATAGATTAGAAACACTGACAGCTGGAGTACTTAGGTAAGGGGGGACAGTAATTTTCTACTGTGTAAAATAATGCTGTTTGGTGCTTATATATTTAACAGAATGGAAGCAATTAAAAATATATTCTTTTAGAACATAGGTTAGCAACACTAACAATTGAGGTGCTTGGAGTCGAAGGTACCCACAAAATTTTTCCTTTGTGTCGAATAATGCTTATGCCAATTTTTGTGCAGGTCAAATGAATTGGAAGCCATATGAAAAATTGTTTTTTAACAATAGGTTGGCCATGCTAACGCAGTTCACCAATGAAGACTCTTTCAGTAGTTCTGAGCAAGTCTAGCGAATACTTATCTAACGACACCTCAACCACTTTGCTACACCTTGTAGTTCATGAGATTTATTTATCGGACACAGAGGGACGGTACTGAATAAGGGGAATGATAGAGTTCCTATTTCTCAGCTAGCTATCAAGGCACCTAGAAAGCAGACGAGTTCCGAAAAGCACATATTAAATATACATGATTTGTCAATATAAGTACTGCATAATAAACAAGCTCCAAAGGAGAAATAAAAGGTATTTTGAACTTTGGAAGTGATTAGAAGTAACTAAACTCCACTTAATATACCTCAATAACTGGGCTTCATACTAACATGATGAAATAATGGATAAACTATTGGATCAGTAAACCAAAGATTGCTGGTTCGATTCCTCGTCAAACAATCCTTGTGTACTATGTAAAGAACATACACTCAAAAGCTATTGCATTAGTACTGACAATTCAGCACTTCACGGGATTTAACATAACACGAATTCTGTGTTAACACTGTAGCAGTTAGATGTGTGCTAACAGTTCATTGGCTACCAATTGGACTGAATTCAATCATAATAACTGTCATATCATGACGATGTTTCTCAAAACTATTCATCTGGCAATGGCGGAATCAAGAACTCAAGGGGTCTTCAATTATTTTTTTTCTTTTCCTGGGGACTGGATTAATGGTAATATCGCAATGGAAAGACCTTTGTGGTCCAGATACTTAGCCAATTATGAGTAAGACAGGGAAAAAAGACAGAGCAACCGTAGCTCAGTTGGTAGAGCGTTGGTTTCGCATTCGGGAGGTCCTGGGTTTCCTTTCATACCCGGCAAATACCGGGATAGTCAGTTGTATCCCTACGTGTGACGACAAAACTTCTATAAGAATTTACGACAGTCGCAGTTTAGTAGTGTACAGTGACTGTTACACTGCATAAAATAAAAACATAGTAATTTTCCCTGTAAATATAGCTATGTGTTTGATGCTGACCATGTTACAAAACTGACGGTAAATGAGCATGGATTTTGGTACGTGGCCACACTTTCTTGCACTGTGATGCTAATTTCGGTGTTACTGAGAGGGTGCCTCCCCCGGGGGAGGGGACTTTGGGGGCCCTTCCTCCAAAGTTGAAGTGGGCTGTCCTAATGGAGGGGGTCGGTAAATGATAAGGTAAAGTAGGTTCTCCTATTTCTACAGTACATGGTCATCCGTTTTCCCTTTCTACTAAGCTTATTTCCCTTTGGCAAATCTATTTCATTGATAAATTCCTCCCTGAAACTCGTGTGCTACAGTACTTATATAAATTATATCACGTATAATACCCCCTCGACTGGCTAAAGGAGTTAATTCGTGCATTGCTTGTGTTGTTTCTGTAGTTTCGTGCATAACATCGATAAAGACCATTTAGTAAGAAAGGAAAAGAAAAGTAAAAATGAAAACGTATTTTTTGTCGTTTAACGCTCGGAACACCAAGATCGGTTCATAAATGACCCATACAGTCAAAATATTATTTTTGTCCATTAGTCATTAAATGGAAGAGTGAAATTCTGTGTATTCTTCACGTACGTGTCAAAAAATCTTATGGTAGAAACTGACGCTATACCCGTGTATTTATTGTTTAATAATTTAAGAAAATCAAGCCTGAGACAATTTGACCCAAACTTGCCGTTTTGTGCAACTATTTTTCAATGTAATTTTATATTAATGATCATACGTCTCTTTCCAAACTACCTACACTTTATAATTTCTCAATCAAGGAGCGAAGAAACGTGGATGATGCAGCATGTGTAGTGGTAAAGACAAGTACTCCGCATGCTGTCAGCAATGTAATCGTTTCATTTGCAAGAATCAGAATACAACAGATAGGGTGTGCTTTACATGTGAGAGTGAGAGAGTAAGGTAGTTTGATTCTGGTAATTTTATATGTAGTACTCAAGGGCGCCGATTTCTCTGTAACTTTGGGGAAGCCCATTCAGATATATATTTTTTTCAGGTGAGGGTTTAAGAAGGCACATACGATAAAATTTCAGTTCAGATTATGCCAAATATTGTACACACATATAATAAAAGAACACATATAATTATATACATATAGTCATTATGAAGGCTTCCCCAGGTCCAGCTATTACAGAATGTAACAATGCTTGTATAACGTTAAAAAAAAATTCACTAAAGCATAATATGTTCTAACTAATAAGAACAAAGTTTCTGCTGTTACTAGAAAATAAACTTAGGAAACAACACAAACTAATTTTAGTCTATGCAGAGGAGTTATCCAGCTTTCCCAAATGTGGTTCTCTTTCCATCCGGTTCACCCTTGCGCCTTGCTACTGCTTTATTGGACAATTTGTTTTTTAAATTCTCGGTTCTCGATCTCGACAGGCATGGTTCAAGAAGCTTCTGTCTCACCTACGGTGAGAAAAAATATTTGGACAGGTTCAACAAAGAGGAAAAGCAGACTTTTCACACGAAAAACGTGGCCCATTTCGAAATCTCTTGCCTGTTTATGATAATTTGGATACCTTAGATAGAATGGTATAGAAATAACTAGTACTCGATACACCTGTAAGGTAACAGGCAACGAGAGAGTGATAACTACGTAAATTCATGGCAAAAATGTATTTGGATAACCCCATACTACTCCCGAAATAAATGCTCTAGGAATTCTTTTGTGTACAAGAGCACTGTGCGTGGTTATTGAAGCAATCCACACCGTGTCAGGCATAAAGAAGTAGCATGGGGAACAAATTGAGTTGAGTAACATTGGAACTACTCAAATTACGTGCAGAATGTGAAAGGTACTGAGACATAGCCAAGCTTGTTGGAAAACCATGCTCTACCGTTAGATACATAATAAAGAAACACAATACAGAATAATTATTGGGGATTCGTTCTGGTCAACTAAGGAAACTAACTGCCCGGAATGAAACTTACATTCTTCATTCTGTGAACAAAAGGCAAAGAATTAGTGATAAAGATTTGGTTATTTCACTTGCCTAGGATATACAAGTTAATGTTACAGATGTGTAGATGTGAACAAAAAATTTGGATTTAGAATATGTGTAGCCAGAAACAAAACACACATATCAGAAGAAAGCAGAAAGAAGAAGTTCTAATTTCCCAAGTAAAATAAATATGAATGCCTGGAATTTTGAAAAAAAAAGTCTAGAATGAGACGAAGATAAACTTTTATTGTAGTGATGGATATCAAGACGTATGGCGAAAGAAGAATGAAACTTTCAAAAACCAGAACATTGTTTTAACTGATAAAAATGTTGGAGGGTCTGTTAAGATTTGGGGTTGTGTAATTACTAATGGAGTGGCCAGTATTCATACCCTGGATACACATCTTCTAAATCCCAATTGTTTCAAAGAATTTTGGGTTGTTCAATGAATTACTAACATTAACTTACATATTCTAGGCGAGTGAAGTGGCCAAATCTTTAGCACTAATTCTTCGAGTATTGTTCACAGAATGAGGAATGTGAGTTTTATTCCGGGCAGCTAGTTTTCTTGGGGCTAGAACTGATTCTATTCCGCAATAATTGCTCTGTTTACGTTGCTTTATGATGTATCCAACGGTAAAGCATGACTTTCCAACAAGCTTGGCTTGACACCGTGTGGACTGCTTCAATACACTATGTAGATTGCTCTTGTACACAAGAGGATACCTAGAACATTTATTTCGAGAGTAATATTGGGTTTTTCCAAATACTGTTTCTTGCGATGAATGTACGTAGTCGTCACTCTTTCGTTGCCTGTTACCTTCCAGGTGTTTCGAGTGATAGGTATTTCTTAAGTATTCTATCTAAGGTATCCAAATTATCATAAAAGGCAAGAGATTTTGAGATGGTCCATGTTTTACCTGTGATAGTCTGATTTCCTCTTTGTCGAACTTACCCAAATACTTTTTTCCCCCGCTGTATATAGTTTCTCTATGTATAAGTTGTATTAGAAACTCAAAATTACGGTATTATGGGCAAACAATAATTGCATCCAAACAGCAGTTTGAAGGATACATTTCCAGGTGCAAGTCTACTTATACTTTCGTGTGAGTTCTTCTTGTCGCTTATTTTTCTTGTGTATATTTATTTTTCTTAAATTATGTTTGTATATGACAAAATCACGATGAATGATCCTTAACCCTCGGAACGCGAAGATAATTTCATCTCACGGAACGTCAACATGAGTCATTTTCGAAGCATGTATATTTCTCGTATGAAATAAAGTACTTGTTCAAAATCAAGCTATTTTAGAATATGGGTGTATTCATTGTATAGTATTTATTGTATTGTATTTTATTTATTTATTTAATTTAATTTTTTCAAGTAGATACTACAAAATAATGAAACATACAGAAGAAACTAATATATCATATTAACCTTTCAACCATTTTCATGGCTGCACAAAAATAAAGATACCATGAGTCTCTTACATATAAAGTACGACATATAAAACTATCAGAATCAAACTACCTTCCTCTTTCACTCTCACATGTAAAGCACATAATATCTGTTGTATTCTGATTCTTGCAAATGAAGCGATTACGTTTCTGACAGTATGCAGACTACATAGAACTTCACTCTTCCATTTAATGACTAATGAACTAAAATAATATTTTGACTGTATGGATCATTTTTGACCCGATCTTGGCGTTCCGAGGGATAAACAACAGAAAATACGTTCTCATTTTCGCTTTTCTTTTTTTACTAAATGGTCTTTATCGATGTTATGCACGAAACTACAGAAACAACACAAGCAATGCACGAATTAACTCCTTTAGCCAGAAGAGGGGTATTATACGTGACGTAATTTATATAGTACTGTAGCACACAAGTTTCAGGGAGGAATTTATCAATGAAATAGATTTTCCAAAGGGAGATAAGCTTAGTAGAAGGGAAAAACAAATGATCATGTACTGTAGAAATAGGAGAGCCGACTTTACCTTATCATTTGGGCCCCCCCATTAGGGGGGCCCACTTCAACTTTGGGGGTCCAGGGCCCCCAAAGCTCCCCCGGGATCGGCGTCCTTGGTAGTACTTTATATGTGTAAATAAGTAAGAGACTCTTGGTACCTTCATTTTTGAGCAGCCATGAAAATGGTTACAAGGTTAATATGATGTATTAATTTTTCTGTATTTTTCACTATTTTGTAGTATCTACTTGAAAAAATAAAATATAATAAATAAATACAATAAAATACAATGAATACATCAATATTTTAAAATACCTTGATTTTGAACAAGTATTTTATTTGATACGAGAAATATACATGGATCGAAAATGACTCATCTTGGCGTTCCGAGGGTTAAGGATCATTCAACGTGATTTTGTCATATATAACTTAAGAAAAAGAAGAAATATATAAGAAAAGTAAGCGAAAAGAACTCACACAAAAGTAGGAGTAGACTTGAACAAGCACATATATCCGTCAAACTGCTGTTTGGATGCAACTATTGTTTACCGTTAATACCGTAATTTTGAGTTTCTAATACAACATATAAATAGGGAAATTATATACAGCGGGTAATAAAAGTATTTGCACAAGTTCAACAAAGAGGAAAAACAGACTTATCACACGTAAAACACGGACCACTTCGAAATCTCTTGCCCGTTTATGATAATTTGGATGCCTTAGATAGAATACTATAGAACTAACTACTACTCGATACACCTGTAAGGTAACATGCAACGAGAGAGTGAAGACTACGTAAATTCATCCCAAAAATAAAAGTATTTGGAAAACCCAGTACTACTCTCGAAAGAAATGTTCTAGGTATCCTTTTGTGTACAAGAGAAGTCTACGTAGTGTATTGAAGCAATCCACACTGCGTCAGGAAAGCCAAGCTTGTCTCCAGGCCATGCTTTAACGTTGGACACATAAAGAAACATAAAACAGAGCAATTATTGCGGAATAGAATCCATTCTGGCCATCAAGAAAACTAACTGCGCGGAATGAAACCTACATTCTTGTGTTTTGTTTCTGGTTACACATCTTCTGAATCCCAATTTCTTTGTTCACATCTACATATCTGTAACATTAACTTGCATATCTTAGGCAAGTGAAGTAACCAAATCTTTATCACTAATTCTTTGAGTTTTGTTCACAGAATGAAGAATGTAAGTTTCATTCCGGGCAGTTAGTTTCCTTAGTTGGCCATAACAAATCCCCAATAATTATTCTGTTTTACGTTTCTTTATGATGTATCCAACGCTAGAGCATGGCTTTCCAACAAGCTTGGCTATATCTCAGTACCTTTTACCTTCCGCACGGAATCTGAAATTAGAGTAAGCAGTTTCAATGTTGTTCAACTCACTTTGTTCCCCATGCTGCTTCTTTATGCCTGACACGGTGTCGATTGCTTCAGTACACCACGCAGAGTGCTTTTGTACACAATAGGGTACCTAAAACATTTCTTACGAGAGGGGTTGTCCAAACACATTTTTGCGATGAATTTACATAGTTGTTACTCTTCCGTTGCCTGTTACCTTACAGGTGTATCGAGTACTAGTTATTTCTATAACATTCTATCTAACGTATCCAAATTATCATAAAAGGGCAAGATATTTCGAAATGGACCACATTTTGCGTGTGATAAGTTTGTTTTCCTTCTTTGTTGAACTTGTCCAAATATTTTTTTTTTCTCACTGTAGGTATAGGCTAGTTGATTGACTCGTAATTATGAAACTACGCCTGTTCCAATATCTTGATAGAATAAGGTACATTCCACACAGTAATAAAGACCAGTTCTTCATCTCTTCTGACCTGCCCTGAGATGCCTAAAGGCCATAAATAGATTAAAATCAATTCAATTTCTTCTATCCATCACGAGCATTATCCTGACGTACAGCCGATATTACTAATGACATCTCTGATTACGATATTTTGTGAGGTAGAACCTCGTATTGTTTTTTTTTTTTTTTTGTTTTTTTTTCAAGATTAACACTGCTGTGTTTTATTTATTGTTTCGTCAGCAACTATTTATTTTGTACGGAATGTTTCACTAAAGCTTTACCTCTGCCAATAACTCGGAAAATATTTATTCCAAACATTTAGAAAAAAAAAAAAACGAAAAACACGATTATTTATGAAAAACTCAAAAATCATATTTGGAAAACTATACTGCGAAAAATTTTGTACTCATTGTTGGGAATTCCCTGTAAAATTCAACACAAGTTTCGGTATTTTATTTTATTTTATTTTTAAAAAAACAAGGAAAATTCAGGGTCTTTTCGTATGCTGAAATGATGTTTGCAGTTTTCAGATCCTTGTGCACACGCGCAGAAAAAGGAAATGATTTCTTATCGTAACCATGTAATACATGCAAAGCTGATCAAGTATTTGTGTTGACCATCTTGAACACTGATTTTCGCAAGAAATAGGAAATATTCTCAGTGAATGGGGATTTTAATCTTTAATTGACAAATAGAAAAATTATTAAAATGTGACGTAAGTCGAGGGAGTCTTCGGTTCTCAGGAAACGCACTTCTGACACAATCTACTGTTGATTTAATGTTTTCTTATGACTGGCGGCTTGGTCTAGTTGATAAAATGCTGGATTTCTAACTGAACGATTGGTGTTCGAATCTCGCTTCAAGGTTCTATTCTTTCTTTTGATACGAATATCCCTGAAAACAGGATGATGGGTGGTTTTATTAACCAAGTTTATTTTCAGGCAGCCTACATTATTTAGTTTTTTCCAGAGATGTTCCGGAAAAGTTTACACAATCCAGTGGCGTACAAGAAAATATATCTACGGAAGATCAATTCGAAAATTTGAAATAAAATGTGAGGTAACTTTTCTTTTGTTAACAGTCATTGAATATGAAACAGTTTTAAAGGAAACATGTTATTTTCATATTTCTAAAGCTTTTGGTCAGCTACTAGAGCTAATTGATCCAGTTATTTCAAAAAAGGTAGTTTCTTATTTTAAATTTTAATGAAGATAGAAGAGTGAAGGTTATTGTTTCTTAAAGTGAAAGGCAAAAGGAATATGAAAAAAAAAAGTATTATATTTGTTTGATGTAAAAAGGTTCACATGATAAAGTCTTATGAAGAATGTATAGTTATATGAAACCTTCTGCATGATATAGTCGGTAGCGTGCTCGCCTTTAGTGCAAACGGTCCCAGGTTCGATTCACTGAGTGAGCTCAAAATTTGTGTCGAACCAGCATCATGAGGACAATTTGACAGCTACTTATATAATGTAGTAGCAGACTGTGGTCATGAAAATCAGATATAAGGCTATCAGAAGGCGTGACCCTGTCCCCAATAACCCTTTATTGAACGTAATACATCTGTCTGATAAACCAAGGCCCTTAAGAGGCTGTCACATGCCCAGTTTAGTTTTATATATATTAACATGAATAGATTATTTGATGTAAAGCCATGATGTAAGAAAATTATGCAGATATTAAAACTTTTGTTTCGTTCATCATCCATATCTTGAAAACTACTCGATGTACAAAAAAAACAAACAATTGAATGATAAAAAAACATGTGGAGAATTCAACAATAGAAGCGAGAAAGTTTTAAAGTTTTGAACAGAAATAGTTCTGTGTTCGTTTTGTTAGAAACATTAGCGAATTTTTAACAAATATTGCACAAAAAATATTTTTCTAGTGTATATGTGTGGAAGTACCATTTAAATTCAAATTACTCGCTGAAGCTCTTAAATGGAATAAAAGATCAAAATTGTTTTGTATCATAAAATAGGCTAACCTACCGCCCTGAGGTTGCAAAGGAATATAAAATATACAACTAAACAAATAAGCCGAAACCCTGTTCGGAACTGTATATAAGCTACCGCCAGACTTCAGCAGCGAACATCTTATATATATATATATATATATATATATATATATATATATATATATATGATCAATGTTCCGTTGAGAAAATTACTGCGAGATCTTTCTAACGACACATCAACCACCTTCCTATGTCTGGTAGTTCCTAAATTATAAACTGACCCCATAAACTCCTAAGCTATAAACTGCCAGAAATACCCATGCAATATGTATTTATCTATACGGGTTTGAGCTAGTCCCTCCGAGACCTTTGCAACGACAACTTAACCACCTTCATATCTATAGTAGTTCCTGAGTTGAAAGTTCTCGACAGACGGACAGAGTGGGCGCATAAGATTTCACATCACTCGCGTGAATAGGAATCGCAGGGTCAAAATACAACATAGAGTTAGAGTTTTGGGACTATGCCTAGTTTATTGTCTTCCTATGGTCAAATGGGGTACACTGTAAAAAAAAAGTACATTTCAAGTGCACGCCATTCTGGTGTTCTAGAAAAGAAAAGTGCTTATAGGAGTGGGAGTCATCACGGTGAGAGGCGAATGGCTTGAGTAAATGAGCCACAGGAAACACAATTTGTCACATTTCTTGGTAGGTATTGAAGAAATTTGATACCAAACTGAGAATCCCTGATCTTATCAACACTTATTGCAAACAAATTACGAATAGGAGATGCTTTTCAAAAACCAATCGTGAAGAAATGGAGTGGACAACAAATTCACAAAATCTCGCTTCGTAATATATTCTCGACTCTTCTTGCGTACAAAGTTTGAATCAGTTGGGAGAACTGCAAGAAAAACAAAGTATACAAGAAATATATTTTTTACAGTCTTTCCATGGAAAGTTCACTGCAGTTTGATATAATAATACGGATTTGACTGAAACGAAACTCCTATCCATTCTTCTAATTCCATCTCTAATTTCGATAGCAGTAGACTATCTTAATGCTTTTCCATTAACCTTCAGAGTAGTAATCTTGGAAATGATGGCAACTCAAAACTTTATGTAAATGACTCCGAGCATCTCAAAGCCAATCCTATCCTTTTATGATAGTCATATATCTAGAGAGAAAAAAAAAACAAATTCTGTCTCAATTCTGTTCCACAAATTTCAAGTAGTAAGGTGATATTTGTTTAAATTTAGGTTCCTGCTCGATTTGCTTGCCAAGTTTGATTTATTTTGCGCAGGCTTCAGGTATTTGGAGCAGGAATCAGAAAGATTTGGGGGTCATTTTTTCGCTTGCGTTTTCATGTGTTCCTTTTTTAATATGGCCCCCAACATAGCCGACGACAATTTCACGTGGCTTGTACAGCCTAATGTATGCATTATTTTTTTCAAATAACCATCCTTCTTTTTAATCCACTATCTCTTTTTGGTTAGTAGCAAAGTATCTTTATAGATGCATATAGTACACATTTTTAGACCTCTTTCATTTATTTAAATATTGATTTTATAATTTGGACAATATACTTGTATTGTGTATTTTGCAAGGATACTTTCTGACGAATTGAATGATATTGTAAAAGAGAATCATTGCATTGCAAACTATTGCATTTTTTCCAGTGGAAAGGAGCTAGCAGAAGGACACTATGCACGTGCAGTGGTCGTTAAGAAACTGGATGTAACAGATGTAAATCGTATGTATGTATATGGTCATATTACGGACATTTGTTTATTTTTTTTTAAATTAATACTCTATCAATGAACATTTTATTTGAAATATGCACAAACATTCAATTTTCATTAATAGTTGCTGTCTCCAATAAACGTCAATATCATGTCCCGAAAGTCCATGTACATAGATAACAAATTAACATCAACAGATGTCAGCAGCGTAACCTGAGCTAGCTAGCAAGACCACACGGTTGCAGTTCCCTGGGATAACTTTGAATTAGTGAAAATCTTCATTACTATTGGTTTTCAGTTGTTGCAAAGTGAGGTTTGCATACATGTACTTGTTAGTATGCTAAGTAGCAGAAGCACCCAACATTGCCAGCATAAGTCTTGAAGAAGAATTCTCCAGCATAGAGTTACCTCAGCTGAATGACACCCTGAACGACATACGAAACACACAAGTTGGTCAACAAGGACACAGCGAAGACAGATGCACAGAAGTTGAGTTGAGCTCACCGAGAAGCTCTCAGGAAGCCAACAGGGACAAGACGGGTTCTTCGAGGCTAAACTACAAGTTGAGAGGTGAGCAAGAGTAATGTTTTAGGACATAAACGTCCAGCATTATGAGTCCGAGATCAGGAAAGGATACGAGATAGCATACCCTAAATCAGACTCTTAGAGACTTGACTTGAATTTGATCGACTTCACCAAAGCACCGGTCAATTTTGAAGAGACATCCCAGCTATCCTGCGAAGGCATAACCATCAACGAGGAGCTTACTAACCACTATAAACAGTTAATACCGAAGTTGGTATAAGAGTAGGATTTGTCATGGAGGTCTTGGCCCACTTCAGTTCGCAAGTCACGAAGAAAGTGGTCCAGCCTGCCAAGATTATCGCGTTGAATTTCCTGAAGAGGTTCTACAAGGAAACAAGAAAATTAAAAACAAAAACAAAAAAAAAAAACGAGAAACTTGCTCCGAAAAGGCAGATGACATCCCAGAAGGACAAGCAAACACTACCACCCAGACGCCGCAGATAAGGCACCCTAGTGGACAGCCTGGAAATATTGAAAAACTTCAAAAAGTAAATATGTTAAATCAAAGAAATATCGCCGCAGAGACCCATAGTCTCCGCATGTAACAGCCCAATTAAATATTTGTAAAAATACTTAAACTTGTGGTACTTTCCCTGCCGGAATGGCTAAAAGATACTTCAAATTTCCTGCAGAAAATCAGAAGTGTGGAAAGAATAAGTCATAAGAACATATTATACACCACATATATTTTTAGCAAAAATGTATAAAGAAACGTAAAAATTAGAAGGGTATCGAATTAGTTTCTATATACTACAACTCCAAATACGAGGAGTTAGAAAGAGTCTGTAGTGAGGAAGCATGCAGTCACCATCCCCAATATAGTGAAGAGGGGTCTCGAGATTCTAATGTAAAAGAACTACATTAGCTTTGTCAGCAATGAGATTCCTAAAACAAAAGGCATGGCTACTTGAGCATCTATTTTTGTAGCATATACCAACATGAATGCTGATTTACCGTTGACTGACAATGACCTATGAAACCTATGCTTGACTATGGTTTCATGACGTCATAGGAATATTTGCTAGATAATGAACAACTAATATCTTACATAAACCTGTTACAGAATAATGCAGGAGGACTTGAGTTCACACTCGAGTCAAGCCAAATCAAGATTAACCTCTTTGAGGTAAACGAACAGACTGAACGGACTTCTAGAAACGGACGTATATTATAAACTTACAATAAAACATGAATTTTTACATGTTGACTACTCGGCACACACAACTGCCCTAAAAACTCAATAATTACGTTAGGGGTCCATCTGAAATGAACAGAGACTTAGGAAAAT
Source organism: Lepisma saccharinum (assembly GCA_022664845.1). Taxonomy (NCBI): domain Eukaryota; kingdom Metazoa; phylum Arthropoda; class Insecta; order Zygentoma; family Lepismatidae; genus Lepisma; species Lepisma saccharinum. The sequence continues at coordinate 86,936 of JAGDQP010001033.1, read as the reverse complement.
ATTAAAATTAGGAACAGCGTTTATTCCTAGAAGCTATAAAAGAAAAGTGGTATAAGTAATAAAAGAACTTTCGAAACCAGTAGGTCAAAAAGAGAACAGAATGTGGAGACAGAGGGGAGGAATCAAGATGGTATAAAACAGAGAAAACTAGTGGGTGAGATGCTATGAGTTCCATCACTGATCTCGTATAAAAGACAAAAAAATTGAAACAACATCTAACACAGCAGCTTGCACTCAAGACAATTGACCAACATACAAGATTTCAACCAAAAGTAATCTAACATAGGAAAATTAAATTAACACCTTCCCAAAATACGTGAGCAAAGGTAAACCGACAAACTTAAACACTGCCGTTTTGAAAACCAAAATCTGAGCTAAACTACGAGGTAAAAACCTGTGGGGAAAAAAAACAAGGAATAAAAACCACCAGGTTAATAAATTGAAGAATGGTGTTACGGAATTCACAGGAGCTTTATACAATCACGAAAACGAGAAAGAACAGAACCATAAACCAAACGACCCAGTACCAGGGAAAGGACAAAACTACAAATAATGTATCAGAAGTCAAGCAACAGTACTGCGACATAAGCGGGCCGAATACTGCTAAATAGAACCATTAAAAATTACAGAGAGATAACTAGAATAAAGAAATAAACATTAAAACCAAATCAAGAGAGGATTTGTAACTAAAGTTAACGGAAATTTTTGAAATTCATACAAAAATCCGTAAATGGGGTAATTGAAACGCATTAGGTGAAACGTGTACACAATGTATACATCCATACACAAATAGATAAAAGAGGTCGGTTATATAGTCTTCGATATATTAATCTAACACCCACACACAAAAAACAGATAAAGAATTAAGTAAATAAGGTAAACTAATAGCCACAGACACAGGAAACCTGTAAATACAAAAGGGATTTAGTCGATGTTAATCCAATATACGATAAAAACTTCGATAAATTTTGTATTTTGGGGCTATTTTAGTAACTAATGATGTCGGCTCGTCACGATTCAATTAGCTGTTAAGTTTCTAAAATCCACAAACACCCACTCCCCAGTCGGGATTCGAACCTAGAACCTTAAAGACGTTGCCCAGACTTCAGATCACACGACTTTTACGGTCGGCTCTACTACTACACGAGTCATAGAGACAACACATATATGGGGAGACATCCTTAAAAGAACAGAGACTCTACGACGGGTGTGAATGGAAGGTCTGAGCTCCATGCCTCATCTCATACAGTGAAATATAAATAAATTGATTGTAATACCTTCAGAACAATTAAGAGATAAGAAATTGATTGTAATTAAATCACGAACCCTAAATTTTATTTTTTACAAAATAAAAAATGAAAATGAAGATCTTTCCATTCAGCTTATTAAAATTTTATTATTATTATTATTATTATTATTATTATTATTATTATTATTATTGGAAATTCAAAGCGATGGAAGCTAGCAATAACCCGGTCCCTCAGTTCTTGCCGCTTTTTAAATGTGCTGACTCAAAAGTTGATTTCGTAGCTCAAACAGAGCCCAAGGGAAGCCATATATTAAATTGTCGAAATTCGAAAGTGGGAGCTACTATTACTCTGATACTCACTTTATTAAATAATTAAATTGAAAAAAAAAATGGTTCAAAACGATTTTCTTGCAACTGGAAACACCCCAAATGTAACTCAAACGAATGCACTGAGAAAAACGGAAGATCTCGTTGGAGGGAAAGGGGTGGGGAAAGAATCAAGTGAATAGCAATCTTAGGATAACTCAATGGGAATTCTCATCTAAAGTTTTAACATTTTATTTATTGTTAATTTCTCCTAATTCTTAATGTTCGCCACTTTTATCAGAAATGTCACGTACAAAGTTAAAGTTGGGGGGAAATTTGTCAAAAATAAGACACCTATGTAAGATTTATGTTTTTGAAAAAATGTCACACTTCAAATTTAAAAGATTTCGTTTTTAACTATTATCCAGACGAAATTTTATGCGTTAAAAAGAAAGTTAATCTCCTTAATTATATTTAATTTTGCTAACGTAACCCAAATGAAACATATTTATTTGAAAAGAACGTCAGTCACAAAATAGTCTATACTCAATACAATTGTAATTTTACTTAGTCATTCTTCAGAACAATACGAGTGTCATCTATATTTACTCTAAAGAAATAAATTTATGATACTGATATATATATATATATAGAATTGAAACAACACGTAACAAAGCATTCATTTGGAATTCATTCGTATTAAAGAAACGGAACTCTGAAAAACGTTCCTTTATTTTCTAATGGAGCGAACAAGGAACTATTTTATTTTCTGATCTAAATGAACGGAAATAAGATCTAAATTTTGTTCCTTTTAAGTTCCTTGATAGCTAAATTATAGAAAAGGGGGCCTTATAATCCCGCTCATGGTGTCCGTCTGTCAGTCAGTGTCCAAAAACAAAATCTCAGGATCTATAAGGTGTAGAGAGATGTCTCAAGTGCCGTTGTTGGCTAGACTAGCTCAGAGCCTCCGGAACCGCCTTGGTTGGTGCAGTTCAGTGTTGCCAACCCATTTCCTTAAAATCATTTGTTCAAATTGCTTTCACTCAGACCAAACTCCCACAAACTTGGGATAAACATTATTCGACACAATACAAAATCACTGAGGGGGGGCTGTACGTTCCCAAGCGCCACACTTGCCAGTGTTGCCAAACTATTTTCTGTATTTTTTAAAAAAAAAATGCTTCCATTATTTTACACATAGCAGCACCAAATTTGGCATCAACATTATTTCGTACAATAACAATATACTGTGGATTTTCTCGTCCCCAGACACTTCGTTATCAGTGTTGCCAATCCGTGCCTAGAAAATGTATCTTATATACCACAAGGTGTAGGTGTCGTTGGAAAAGTATTGACTAAACTAGCTCAGAGCCGTCGGAACAGTCTTGATCAGTGTGGTAGTCCAGTGTTACCAACCCATTCTTAAAACAATCAATTGTTCAAATTGCTTCCCTTCAGTTAAACCTAACTGCGCCAAACTTGGCATAAATGTTATTCGACATAATAGAGAACTATAGTGGATTTCCCCGTACCTAAGCACTGCAGTTGACAGTGTTTCCAACCTATGTTATTAGAAACTATTCTTGCTTAGCTAAAATGCTATCAAGGGACCGGAGACTTGGCGATTATTACTAGAAACGCAGTTCCAACTTGTTTTCTTTCTTTGGCAATTACTTTAAGAGTAAATACAAATTTGCTACTTTTTTTTTTTTTTACTTTGATGTTCTGAATATTGGGAGAATATCACGTTTACTTTTCTGATTGACTGTATATTATGTTTACAATGCATAACGTATAGTCTCATAAAAGGAACCACTTTAAGAATTACTTAAATTTATACATAATCTATAGCAGATTATTAAAATATAATGAGTGTATATTGTAGCTTGGTCATTTATGCATATTTTTAAAACTCCACGTGTTATAGTTTAGAAACTGTGATGCAAAAAAAAGCGTGAATATGCAAAGTGGTGCAATTTGTAAGAAGGTACTATATAAATTGGACAGGTAATGAACTGGTAATTTGGAAGAAGTAATATAAGATGATAATGTCTGTGTTTTTATGTCATAGTTTGTAATACATATAAGATTTGTCAATTTTAAAAATTGGTAGCAGGAACAAAATATATTGAGCCAAGACAAAATGATGTTCCTGAAATAAGGAAACGATAAATGTACATCGCGTGTATAAATATCAACTCACCAAAACGAGACTTTCTTTCATTATTTGAGCCATGAGTCCCTTATATTCACTTCCACACTCGCCAGAATTAAATATTCTCTTCTTTGCACTTACTTTCACGCATTTGGTGTGAAATCAGACTAAACACTTCTAACACTGAATCATATCTTCATTCTTCTTACCTTTGCATGTAATGCAATACTAGAAAGATGAGTTGTCGCTGGCTACTGTTGTATATTCCTTACCATTACATTCTTCAGGTCCCTTGTTGTTCAACTGAAGGTTCTTTTACGAAGAAATCTGGTGATACATCTTATAAGACATCGACATTTTATGCTTTGTGTCCGAAAGATGAGAACTTATTACTGTTCAAAATGTTAGCATAAACGCATTTTAGGTGTAACAACATTCATACCTACTTGTGAGTGTCTAGAGTGGTTCATTCAAATTTTTACTTCTTACTATACGAGATTTAAAATATATTTTCTGGAGCTGTGTGGCCTGTACACCGAGCATGTTTCGTGTAGGTACACAACATGTATAACACGGAATACTATGTGCATCCATTACACAACTTTGGAATAGGCATTTTTGGATAGAGAAGACCTTTGAGTGTAGCATACTGCCTCAGTTTTGCTGTTAATGGTATTGGAAATATCAAACTCTAAAGTTGATTTTCCCACGCTTTTGGTAGCCTATAGCACGGAAACGAAACATTTGTGCACCCTGATATTTCCATAGGTTTTCTTTCTTTCTTTCTTTTCTTTTTGTTGTTGTTATTGTTCTTATTTTCAAGTCAGGAATCTCATGTGGTGGTTTTGTCGGTGGTATTTTGCAACACACAGTAAGACTTATATTATGTAAGATTATAATGTTAGTACTAGATGACATCTATTAATTGTACTTGAAAGCACAAAGACTAAGCGGTCATAGTTCAGTTGAAAGAGCCTTCGTATTCTGGAAGTCCTGGGTACTATACCTACGGACGATCATCCTGAAATTTTCCAGGGGTTTTCCTCAGTCTCATCAAGCAAATGCCGGAATGGTACTTTCAACTTAGGTTCTGGCCTACATCGTCCCACCTCCTCTTCCCTAGCCTATTCCTACCTGAGCCATAGATGCCTAAGGGCCATAAATTAATTGATTGATTCTAGAAGAAGTAAAATAAAAAAAAATGTGATAGGTATGTTTATTTCCAAAACAATGACAGTCTAAGATAAGAATATTCTCAGGAACTCAAAGACACTTTGGGCCTTGTTTGCAATTTAAATACACGAGGTGTACTGCATAAAACTATTTTGTATTCCTTTCACAAAGTAACCAGGACGTAAAAGTACTCCTTTGAATATTCTCAAAGTTAGGTAACAATATATAGCTCCTAATTTTAATAGCCCCTTCGGAGATATGAACGGTACCTCCCGGAGATATACATCTTCTCTGTGGGGTTTCTCTGGAATACTGTATTTATACATGAAACACAGTGTATCAATGCGACACTTCGGGATCGTTTTATCGTATCCCCATGCTAATTCGTATGGATATGCGACAATTCAATCTTCAGGCGTGGAATGGTATTTGCCCAATTTTGTCTATCTGTAACTCTTAACCAAAACTAGTCAAGACTAAACAGTTCTAAGGACTACTCAAGGAGACAAATCGCATAGTCGAATCCAATTAGTGTCATTTTTCCGAACCGTGATTGGGCCACAGAGGGTTTTTTTTTCTTCACAGATACGATCTGCAACCTTCTTTCGTCGCTTTTGATTCGTGTCTATATTTTTGCTTCGTTCAAGAGAAGGCTCCTTAGATACTCTTCCCCCGTTGTTGTTTCATCTATATATAAACGACCTACCATCATGCCTAAAACAGAGTAAGTCGTTACTATTTGCAGATGACACAGTATTTTTTTAGAAATAAGGGTTCAACATTAAAAAACGTACAAAATGCCACTAACAGGGATTTAGAAAATCTCTCCAGCTGGTTCCGATATAATAAATTGACATTAAATACCGACAAAACTATTGCATCTTTTTCAGAAATAGGCAGAAAAAGGGAATTATACTTAAATATTCCATTAGAATCGGTAACGATAAGTTTAATGTTTTGAACGACATAAAACATCTCGAAGTGTGGTTTGACGAATTCTTTTCATGGGACAAACACCGTTTTGAAATATGTAAAAAGATATCATGTCACGTTGGAATATTGCGCAAACTTTCCTAGATGTTTCCAGAAAATATAAGAAGAATATATTACTATGCATTCATACACCATACTTGTCGTACTGTGTCGAATCTTGGTATGCGAATCTCAGTGAGTATAATAAGAAACGTCTTAACATCTTACAAAAGAAAGCCGTTAGATTAATAAAGAATGCAGACTACCTAGCACACACAACACCCTTATTTAAGGAACTAAAGCTGTTAACGGTTCAAGATCTATATAAATATAAAATAGCCTGTCTAATGCATAAGTTAGTATCTAGAAATACATATCTACTATCAGTAGACGTTTCACCCAACTTACATGAGATATCGACAAGGGCAATAACAGATAAAAAAAATAGCACTTCCTCGCCACCGTCTTCGCAGTATCGGCTACAGAGCTACATTAATGTGGAACATTCTCCCTAAAGAAATTAGAATAAAACCTTATATACAATTTCAGCATGCTCTAAAAAACATACTACTGCAAAATATGAAATAGTCTCTTAGAAAAAATGACCATAACCAATTTGTACATAACATCTTATCCACAATTATTAAATTTCCGTCTTCTCTCGCTGCTTCGCTTGCTCTTCTCTTTGTTTTAGCTCTTTTGTATAGTTGCTCTTTTGTTTATTTGGTCTTTTGTTGTTTGCTATGATTTTTGTAATTAATCATCAAGTTTCATATGTTATCACGTTTTGCATTGTGATTGTTTATTTTTAGAATTACTTCTCCTTTTAACTATAATCGAATTTGTAAAAGAAAATCGTCTCATTATGATTTTTAAATTTTAATTTCATGTCAAAGTGCCAACAAACTAGCAAAATAAATGTACTGTTATAGTTTACGAAGCTTTTGACTCAGAAAGTTTCTGGTTATTTCTTCAGTAACGTCTTGAGTTCTCTGTTTAATGTTTTGGATTCCGTACGTTCATGATATCTGCCCATACGAAATACTATGACAACAATTATAATATGATCTTGGTCAATCTCTTCTATCGTATATTGTCAATCTTGTATACAATACTCACCAGCGAAACTTTTATTATATTTATTAATGTATTAATTAGTTTATACTTGAAACTTTATTCCTTGTACTTTTATGTGTAAAAAGTACTTGTGTTCCATAATTTTAGTTTCTTTACTCTGGTTTCTTAATACTTTCCACCTGCATTGACTTGCTCACGTAGCATTTGCGCATTAATTGTGCGGTATTGTAAATAACCTTGGTTTTCTATGTAATTATTATTCTCGCTTGCGTTTTCAACTATCTATTTTAATAATACTGCCAGAGTTATCGTGGCTTCCTTCAATCAACACTTTACTTCACTGTGGAAGAACTACTTTATTGAATAAATTCAGAGTCATCTATGTTCTTATGATCTCAATCTTTCCCTTGCTTGATGGAATATAATTTTACGCGTTAATTGCAGCGGTGGACCTGCTATTTTTAACCAGAATAACTTTTCTTGTTTGTCTTAACTAGTGAAATTTCAGTTGAATGTTCAGAAAATCAGGTTGCTACTCCTGTTGGAAGTTATATATTTAGTATTACACCAGTGCAATTACAAATTATTCACTTCTGCTTTTTCTGGAAACATTTTTGCCTATGTACCATTATTTTTACGTGTAAATAACGTTGCAATTAATCGAGCTTCGTTAGACGTGAAAATTTATTGTTTGTGGTACCATAATACTACAATTTTACTAAATAATCTTACCGTTTACAGTTAGCCTGATTTCCCATTCTTCGACTTTATTCCTTGTACTTTTATGTGCATAAATAATGTACTTAGTTTCTGTTATCCTTTGTATTTCTTATACTTGAAACTTTTACTCTTGCACTTGTTTGTTGAAATGTCGTTATTGTCTCAGTTTTATTGTCTTGCTTTCTTATGATTTCATGACCTGAGCCAAAGTTTCATAAAGGCTTTTAAAAATTCAATTCAATTCTTCTCATTTGGACTGTATTACTAATTGTACTTCCATGTTCCATTATATATTGTCATTGAATTACGTTGGTTACAGCTACCGTGGTTTCCTTTAATTGCAGCGTTTATTACTTGACATTCAATGCATAAATGCGTACATTATTTGTCGCTGATTTAGGTTTTGTTATCTTGCTTTCTGTCAGTTGAGTTTTTTTTTCTTGTATGTAAGGCTTACATGCAGTGATCTGTGGCTGCTCAACAAACAGGTTTTGATACCAACTATTTGGTAAGAAATGTTTGTGACAAACGTTTGTTAAGGTTAGATAAGATTAAGTTAGCTTAAGTTCGGTTAGTTTAGGTTATCGAAGTTCGATAGGTCACCATTTGCGAGAGTATCTGTTCTCTCGTGAATAGGAGTGAATTCAATAATTCATTCTTTTTTCTTCAAATCTTACATTTTACACTTCCGTGTTGTATTATGATAGCATTTCATTTAGTAAATTTATTTATAATAATGAATCTTTTCTGTACTAACTTACCATTAATCTTATTCCTAATACTCTTTATGCATTATTAACGTTAGTGCATATTTAATAATTTTAATTTTAGTTACGGCCTTCCTTTCTCTGTAATAGTTTTCTTTTATACATATATATTCTTTGTAGGCACATATTTAACGTGGAACAAAAGATAGATCAAAAATTAATTCATAGGTTTAGATATTAATTTTGGTCGTTTCTGTTTTCAGGTGTTTCTTCCTTTTCGATATTTCCATCCACAAAATGTCTGCACATTCAAATAATGTTAAGTTCATATCATGTACAGTAGATTGCAGTAGACAGTTCCACGAAACTTCATGACACTAAATATATCAGTTAGACACAGTTCTGTTAACGGACACTAATATTAAATTATTATAATATTAAGTTATTACAATTTATTAAATTATTTGGTTCACTGATAGATTTAATTATTTCTTTCCATGTACTTTGGTAATATCAGTAACATTTGTATGTTTTCGTAACATTACATGCATCTTTCTTGATGAATGCAGCGATAAATCATACTGAATCTTCCGTGCCTCCAACATAATATTTCCCAGACGATCTGTATGTCATATTTTCTATCGATAACTGATCTCCTACTTAAACACTGGGATTCATGGCCTATTATAGATATACTTACAGCAGTATATATTTATAATTTACAAACGGTTCTTTTTTTATCTGCATGGGTTGCAAACACCTCACTACTGTGATCCATTCCGTAGCTGCTGAGGAACTTCGTCTGCTTGTCACAAGATGGCAGAACGTACTCCATTCCGAGCATGCCTGGTCGGTTGTCATGCGCTCTAGCAGCGGGCAGGGATAACAGAGAATCCACAACTATCAAGCGTTATATAAATAGTCGAATGAACCACACGTTTCTAACTTCGATTGTCGACACTTGCATTCACTATCGAACTTCAATATTCTGATGATTATAAAAGCATTACAGCTGTTTACTTTCAACTGTTTGTAAACAGAGGCGGATTTACACTTCTGTCACTTAAGATCGACAACTTGCCACCCCCCATCAGTTACCCCGGTCCCACTTCCTTTCCACTCTCTCTCTCTCTCTTTCTCGGTAATACTTAAGCATACGGGTTGCCTAGAGAACCTTCTTAGCCCTACATTGAACACACCCTTGTACTCAATCTTCCAAACCCTAACATATACATTTTTATAAAGCATTTTAATGTTAAAAATAACGTTGTCTGCTAGAGCTTTGAACATTAAGTACAAGAAAATACGTAACGTTGATCCACAAAAGAGTACGTTTCGAATGAAAACAAAAAGGTATGTTTCGAACACTTCATTTGATTACAATAAAAAAAAAACTTTGATATGAAAAGAATTCTAACGAATTAGAAATGTTCTGATGGAAAATACAAGTGGGTTTTGAGAAAGTACACATAAAGTTCACAATATGTCCCGAAAAAAATTCACAATAAGCTCCAGTTTTAGCACGTTTCTAGTGCAGTGGTTCCCAAAAGGTGGTCCGCGGACCCCTGGGGACCGCGGGAGGTCACCAAGGGGTCCGCGACTTTTTATTGGAAAATTAGGTTTTGTCTTAAACTAGCCTTCAGTAGACATTATTGTATTAATTTAAAATATCAAATCGTAGTTTGTCTTAACACATTGGTGACGGGCACCAGAATCTTCCTTAGTACGTTGATCATGTTTGTGCACCGACCCCGGAATTTTCAATTTTCGGCGAACCTTGGACTGAAGTGGCTTTAAGCTTAAGGTATTATCCGTATGTCAATGCTGAATTATCTGAAACACAGCGTTTAATAGAATGTTTGAGTGTGTCACTAGTGAATTTATTTTGTTCCTACCTTTGTTTTCTCCTTTCTAGCAGACCCTTACGAATGTCTTGAATATTTATCCCTCCACAATTCTTGTTAAACAAACGAATTTACATTCTTCTCAAATTATTACTAAATGGAACAGAATCTCCTAAAATTCTACAACGGACTGACGAACGATAAATAAAATGAAGAAAGTTCTTATTGTTATGTATTGTGCAATGGACACATGATACAGAAGATATTAATTCTTAGGGTTACCAGACGTACCTTTTAAGAGTAGATGTAAGCCCTACTCTTTTTTCCCAACTCTGCCACTGCGCAGAGTTAACGCGTGACATTATACTGCTAATGCTCTTTAGTCAACTAAAATGTGGAATTCCCGGATTTTGATTATATAAATAGGAATTATTTATTATTATTACTGCTATTAATTATTGATGTTTATCGCTAGTATTAAATGTGATCTGTCGTCATTGCTAAATGTAGATGTAGGCCTAATTTTTTTTCTACTTTTACAATCTGGTAACCCTATTCATTTTGCAAGGTTTCTCTCCGCAGAGGAAACTGTTTTGAGAAGTATTATCACTCTCTCAAACAATGCTGGCAACAGTGGTAATGGTTTATGTTAAATGTAAACTTCTTACAGTGTTTAGTTCGATTGTTATGAAAGTTGAAAGTAATGTAAAATCGCTCTGACGCACCAAACACCATTTCGTTCGTGGCAGTAGAAGTTTTGTCAAGTGTGCGCCGTGCGGTTTACAATAGTTTATAAAAGTTTATTTTTGTCGGACAACGTATTAAATGCAGTACTGAAAAATGGATCGTTGGTTAAGAAGTGGCTCCTTAAAACGAGATAGGCCTACGCCTACAGATCAAGAGGAAAAGGACGAAATAGATGGTCGAAGTAAAATTCAGGTGAGGTGAACATGAGCAGCTTCTTATTCATACTGAAGTACGTTGGCTCTCTCGAGGTAAAATCTTGACAAGGTTTTTTGAGCTTCGAGACGAGGTCCGAATCCTCCTAATCGACATCAAGTACGTTGATTTTTTCAATGAGTTTTCTTGGCTGTGCATGACCGGCTACCTAGCTGATGTGTTTGAACAATTGAATCTTTTGAACTTAAGTTTACAAGGAAACGACGTACACATGTTCCAAGTTGAAGACAAAGTCAGTGCTATGGTAAAGAAGTGAGATCTGGCAGTAAGAATCGATAAAGAATTTTTTACGAACTTTCCTACTTTGAAACAGTTCTTGGAATCTTCTGATGAAAATGATCGAGCATCTTCGTAGTTTAGCCACCACTTTTAGGGAATATTTTCCCGAGCCCAAACCCGATGACTGGTGGATTCGAAATCCGTTTAGCTGTGTCGAAATAGACAAAATCCTTAGCCTCTCAGAAGCGGAACAGGATCAACTTGTGGAGTTATGGTGCTGTAGTACCATGAAAAGCGCTTTTAGCTATGGAAAAGTAGCCAACGTTTGGTTAACTGCCCGTAAGGACTTCAGAGAACTTGGCGAGAAGGCACCGAAACATCTCGTTCCTTTCGCAACCACATATCGGTGTGAACAAGCTTTCTCAACCTTGTGTTATATGAAAAACAAGTACAGAAATCGGCTTGACATGCAGTATGATTTCAGAGTAAAAGTGTCAAGTATCGAACCTAACTTTTCAGAAATAATGAACTCTAAGGACAGATTCCACTTATCGCACTAACAATTAAAACTGTTCGATTTGTCTTTTTTATAAAATAAATATGTGCCTCCCAGGTGTATTCCTAGCATCCTACTTTTTTGTATGTATAATAAAACAAAATTACTTGTAATGTTGGCTTGTACTGTATGTGTTTTATTTTGTGACAGGCCGCCACCTTACAAAACACCAGACTAAATTAATAAAAATAAAAAAGATTATGTTTAGGTAAGTAAATAATTATGTTCAATTCAGTAAGCGTTTATTAGAATTTTAATTTATGACTTGAAATCGATTTTGGATTTTAGGGGGTCCGCGACATGTTGGCGAAGGTATGAAGGGATCCTCGAAAAAAAATTGTTGGGAACCACTGTTCTAGTGCATAATATATTAGCTTTTCGTGAAATTAATTTGAACTTCTCTGCATTTTTAGTGCATAATATATGCACTTCTGGTGTACTGATATACAATTTATGCACAAAAAAGTTCATTTAAAATTGGCAAATGCACTGAAATTGATCTCAAAGCGAAGTGTAGATAATGTGAACTACAGCAAATATGAACCTTATGTGTGCAAAATGTGCACCGTAGGCCAGAAGCTAATTAAAGGACACATTAAACACACTAAAAGCTCACTTTTTTTCAGTAGGTTCACATAAAGTTCATTTCTGGTGAAGTTTTTGTGTGCTTTTTGTGCCGGGACATTTTCAGTGTAGGTATCGCTCCTAACGAAATTTCTGTGAGTTCAACGAAAATGTAACGTTTCCTTAACGTGCGTGTTTATTCATACACGCAAGTCTTATTTAATTTTCATTTATTATGAACAGAAATATGATTATCTTGTAAATGCAATTTAATGTAAAGTGCATAGATCGCTGTATGTAAGTTATACAAGCCAATGCGTTTGCATTTTTTACACATTGTTTATGTGTAATGTGCTAGTGTTAATTCGACAAGCTTCTTGATGTACACACCGAAGAACAAAGAGAGGAGTTGGAAATGTATACTATAGAACCGTCCATGGATACTCAAATCTATCGAGATCGAGGTCGAAATTGCCATAAAGAAATTGTTAAAAAATCAAATCACTAGGAACTGACAACATCTCGGCCGAATTAATTAAAGCGAGAGGAACTACACTGGTCAACAAACTATATAAATTCATCAGTGCTACTTGGAGAAAGGAGGAGCTTCCAAGGGAATGGAAAACCTCAATAATAATTCCAGTTCATAAAAAAGGCGATTATAATTACAGCGGAATATTATTACTTCTAACATCTTACAGTGTTTAATAATATCCTACTAACACGCCTAAGCGTATACGTAGAAAAAAGAATTGGAGATCACCAAAATGGACTTAGAAGAAATAGGTGTACATTGGATCAGATTTTGAACTTGATACAAATTAGAAACGAAATGAGACTACAATGGGACGGGCCAGTTATGTATTGATTTTATGAAAGCATATGATTCTACGGAAAACTGAAAACTATACAATATCCTACTACGATTTGGAATTCAAAAAAGAAAAATTTATTCGAATTATTAAAGGTGTGTCTCAGCGATCGCATAAGCAGAATACGTATGGAAAATAGAATTTCGTGAATAAAAGTGTTTCAATTTCGTGAGTGAAAATGTTACAATCATGAATAGAAGGTCATTTAGGCGTTCATTCAGGCATTCACGAACAGCAAATGCGAAGTGGGCGGGAGCTCCATCGTGTTGGAAACAACCGTGACGTTGATTCCCAAATTCTGCAGCTCTGGAGAAGCCAGTCATTCAACATTTCCAGATAAGCAACCTAGGTCACTGAACACTCAAAGAAGTACGGACCAAAGATGTGTTCTTCAGTCATCCCCGCCCAAAGCATGACGTGCGGAGGATTGTTCTCAATTTCTTCGTAAAAATGTGGGGGTTTCTTTTCCCATATGAAGATGTTCCTATCCCGCAAACTCCGATAAATAGCACATTCATCAGAGAAAAGAATGCACTTCCAAGCAGGAATGGTGGGAAAGACCTCCAACAAGATTCTGCATGCTTTCTACCGGCGATTTAAGTCATCGACCGTTAGTTCATTGATGGCCATTGGTCGGAATGCTTGCAGACCTAAATCCATTTTCATGTGGAATTGCATTGTGCTCCATTTAATTCCAATTTCTGCAGCACGCTTTCTGATCGACTTGTAGAATGAACGCATCACTGACGGATTAACTTCAGCACATGTTTCCCTTTGGATTGACGGGTGACCAGATCAGGGAGCATCCCAAACACTTCCCAGGCGAAAAGCTTCCTTCTCCCACGTGATCAAAGTCTGACTACTTGGTGGCTCCTTACCGAACCGTTCCCGAAATCTATCCATCACCCGTGCCATATTTTCGTTGTTGTGCTTCCGTTCATGGAGCCACACACTTGTCACTAAGCGCTCCTCCAAGTTGAAGTCGCAGGTATCTGTCATTGTTCTTCACCAAACACGGAAACACTGGTCAACGCACAGACTTTATTCTCCTCCCCAGGCAGTCACGTAGCAAACACGTTGCAATTGACGTGAGGAGCACTGTTGCCATATCAATGATCAGGATGGGAGGTTCAAATCTTAAATATCTTACCTTCTTACACTGTTACACGCATTTAGTTCAGGTGAAAAGGGACTTTCTGGCCACCCTTTATGTACCAGACTATATATGTACCAGACGAAAAGAATGGGTGATGTACTCGGCTTTCCTATTAAACAAATGGGGAATGTCGCACCTTATGGAAAATTTCAAAAGTATGTTCAAATATTTATCGTAAAATCTATCATTAGTATTAAACAAATTTGGTGTTAATTTATAACTTTAGTTACTCGGGGCTCCTGCTTGATCTCTCCTACAAATGTTACTGCTTCAGCATAGCACGTGATGAAGAACACAGAAACGAATGCGGAAAAAACAAGGATAGAATCAGAGTTCTGCACTTAGTTTCTTGTCTTTCAGCACCTGGCACCTTTTAGCAGTAACATTTGTAGGAGAGATCAAGCAGGAGTCCCGAGTAATTAAAGTTATAAATCAACAGCAAATTTGTATACAATACTAATGATAGACTTTACGATATATATTTAAACATACCTTTGAAAATTTCCACAAGCTGGGACATTCCCCATTTGTTTAATAGGAAAGCCGTTTCCACATCAGCCATTTCTGGATCTACGGATCAAACTACATATTACGAACAACAAATGTTCTATTAGTTCGATAGCACGTACAAATTAAACATCGCGCCAACTTTCACTCCAACTGCACAAAATTATTTTCACAGTTAGAGCAATCCAGCCACTGGTGAATTATTCGGTTGATTCCAACACTCGTCAGTCGCTCAAACCACCACAATCAGGGCTGGAATGGTAAGATTTTTGGGGGGTACACGCTGCTCAATAAAAATCCGGATTTGGGAACACGTTCCTTTATATTTATGCACTGAGGTGGGTACACGCTGTGATTTATACTATTAGGTGGGTACACGGCGTGTACCCGCGTATACCCTCCATTCCACCCCTGACCACAATGTTCCGAACTAAACAAATTAAGTGTACACAGCGACGGCGTTCAGTCCTGCTAGACTGTGTCTCCCGCTGTATTTGCATGAAAATTCTGTTTCCATTGTTAATATACGCATGTTCCCTCTTTATGGAATGTTGATACCAGCACTGTCCTGCAAATCATGTGTTTCCAGCATTATAGTGTTACCGTAGACGGCTTCTGCTATTACGTAGGAAATTGCAGTATGTAATGTAGGCTTATATACTGGCTTCTTTTTCTTTCACATCTGGTAGGGGGTCACATCCTGCTTGGCTGGATTCTTATATGACGTCACTTTATTAGTTTTATCGTTCGGTAGGTTGTTACGTACATCCAAAAATTGGGGCATGAAGGAACAATATGAATACGTAGGGAACATCCAGAATAATTACTTTTTCCACTCGTCATTACTTGTAATGCAGCTACCACTAACCGCCAACTTCATTGAACGTAGGTTTCTTATGTACTACTTGTGTCCCGTACGTATTTACGTATGTAACCTACGTAATACTGCAAGTGTTACATTTACATTATTGGCAATGCATTATTTCTCAGTACAACATTCTAAGCATACGCGCATCCAATTGTGGGATTTTGAAGACGAATTGTACTTTTCTGATTGTTTGGACATTATTTTCGTGAATGAATGAATAAAACTGGTATAATTTCTTGAGTAGTGCTCAGAATTTGTGGATGGAAGCAAAATTTCCAAATTTTACTAGTATTTTGTGAATTAAACAAAACATTTTCACAATCTATAGCAAATCGCGAAATTCTAATGTCTCTACGTTTGGCAATAAATGAGATTCACAATGGATTGAAAAAAAGTAATGCTTTGTTGCACTTTTAGAATATGATATTCTAAAAATAAAAGAGGACAAGAATGGACTAACATTAAATAGCATGAATCAACTGTTCATATACGCGTGTGATGCATATTTAATAGTGGATGAAATAGATGAACAACAAAGTAACAACTATATCTTAGAGCTTGGGATGAGATAGGTCTACATGTGAACTTAGTGAAAACAAAATACAGGATAACAAACCGAAACACAGACGATAAAGAGACATAATGATTAACAATATCATAGATAAATTATTGAAGACTCTAAATTCTTGGGAGAATAAATTTAAATACTTGTGAGCATATGTAACAAGCAAAAACGAGGTCACGAAAGGAATATAATGTCGCTTAGTATCTGATAACAGATGTTTTTATTCAGCCCAGAAACTCCTTGAGATTAATATCAAGAAAGTTGAAATCGAAAGTATACAAAACGGTTGTTTTGACGGTAATATTTAGTTTGTAGTAAGTTGGAGTACGATTCTGGCAATTGAACATAAATTGCATGTTTGAAAATAAGGTTTTGAGAAAGATTTTCAATCCGAAACATGACGAGATGATCGAATAATGCTTTTTGCATAAAAGGATTAACTCTGACAATGCAGAGTGTACTTTTATTTCACCAAGGTCTTCAGTTGTAATGTGTTATAGTTGTTGTCCATGTGGTTGTTTCTAGCACTATAATATCAATAAACTGAATTACAGAATTGCCTGACACTTGGTAGTACTTCAAACTTGACCAATTCTCAGTTCCCAAGCCCAGAATGCTGTTCATTGTTATTGTCCAAAGATTATATAATAGCAGTGTTCTGCCAACGTTTATAGAACTAAATATAGGTTGTGTCAGACGTGACGTCATTGACTCAACCAATGATATTAGAATTAAATAATAGGCCACATTTGAGAAACCTGAATTCGAACATAACAACGTTAGTCTGCCATCTTGGTGTGCATAGTTAGAATATAAATGCGTGGCAAAATCTTAAAATAAAAAGTGATCACCTT
The DNA here is from genome assembly GCA_022664845.1 of Lepisma saccharinum. NCBI lineage: Eukaryota > Metazoa > Arthropoda > Insecta > Zygentoma > Lepismatidae > Lepisma > Lepisma saccharinum. The sequence continues at coordinate 69,612 of JAGDQP010001033.1, read as the reverse complement.
ACAAAATCAAGATTTTACTCTTTTTTTGTGTTGTTTAGTTAATATAATATATTTAAATAAGTTTGCATATCATTATGTAAATTTACGAATATTCGTAAATTTTTTCATAATTCTCAGTGTGCATACCAACATAGGAGCCTGAAATTGCTGCCTGCGGATGCAGTTTATTTAATTTCTAATATTTTTGGTTGAGTTAATGATCTAATGTCTGACACAACCTATAGTTAGTTCTATAAACGTTGGTGTTCTCTACACCTCCCTTAATCTTGGAACTTCGTGGAATACCCAAAAAAATGAGCTTAACCTTTTGTGCGAAGCAATAAGTTAGCAAAAATTATTCAAGCTTTCCATCAGTGAATTACTACTATTCTAGCACTGTTTCCAAGCTAAAGTATAGGTCAAAAAACGTAGGAAACAATTTTGTCCTGGTATGAGATACAATTTTACAATAGGATAATAATATCACAGCTCACTTGCCACATCTAGTGGCTTAAAATACTATGTTGTTGCATAGTTGGTTTCCTTTCAATCTATAATAAGCAACCTAAACTTACCAATTTTTGTTTAATGGTATTTGAAGAATAACAATTGGATTTAAACCAAGTCCTTACCTGAAATGGAAAGAAAGCCAATATTATAAGAAGCAGTACAGATTTTTAAAAAGAAACTGTAATAATATTAAATATATAATAGTTAATGTACAGCGTGTATTAAAAGTCACTATCCATCTCGGGAAATAGACGAAGGGGTAGAAGCTTGAAGAAATTACTTGGGATTTGGTGTTAGAGATCTTAAATTATTAGGCCTTTTCAATCTTGTAAGGCCTCTCTATGATAATTCTGCACTCAAGACTCTTGTATATACTACCGCTAATAAATTAGATAAAATTTCGAAAAAGATTTAAAAAATGGCTCTGTCATTTTTGCGGAATTATATGCAACCTAGCCAGTTTTACTGAAGAGTGTACGTTGAATTCAAATATCATGGTTGCCAAAGTAAAAAATGTTCTGGAAATCCAATAGGGTGGCCAAAATTCAATATGGCGGCTTGGACTAAAAATCTCCAACAACTCTCTAGAAAATCGTGTTTCTGATCGAAATTTGAGAAAATTTGTTGACTCGAACATATTTATATGAAACCTAGACATTTTACAGTGTTGAGCGAGGCTTGGAGTCCGGGAATTACATTAACAGCAGCTAACTTATTCTTCAATTTGAGGATGTCACCTCTAAAGCTGTAGTCTTAGTGATCAACCTCTACTGTATATGTACTGTATGTATACACTAGTTATTTGTGTGGTTGTCAGTTTACTGTGCTTATTCACTGTCTATTACCTTTTCTATGTGTTTTAATTTGACAGGTGTATACACTTTGTGTGCTTTATGTATACATCTCCTATAAAATGTCTGGTTACTATATAAAATAGTAGGTCTTAATATCTTTATGTGTGGATGTATACATCTTTCAATAAGTTGGTTCCTAAAGACTCCATTAGTGATTTTCTGTGCTAGTTTATCGGCTTACCGTATACCCTTTAAACTTTATGAACCTGTCGTAGCTGAATGACACATTGGACGACATACAGCACAAGGAAACAATGAAGAGAGAAGCGAAATAGCTAGGGCGACCCAATCAGGAAGCCCCCAAGGAAGCCAACAGGCAAACTGGTCCATCTAGGTCAAAACATAGGTTCAGAGATGACCAGGATGAATGTTTCAGAACATTGCACAATCTGCTAAACAAACGGCAATTTGCCCAGCACTACTAGTCAGAGATACGAGATAGCAAAACCTTAATAAGGCTCCGGAAACAGCGTGAATTTGTTAAGTTCAACAAAGAATAGTCAATTTCGAAGAGAACACCACAGTTATTTTGTAGAGAGTGGGATTAAGTATCAACGAGGAGATTACCAAGCGCCACAGACAATTAGTAGAGAATTTGGAAGGAAAGTTAGAATTCACTTTGGAAGATTGCAAAACCCGCTTTGGTTCAGAGGCCACGAATGAAGCGTTCCAACGTGCCATTTTCAAAAGTCTTAAATGATAAGCAAGCACGGTAAACTGTCGATCCACTACACTCGTAAACTTTGGTAAACTTTATTTTTATATGGGCCAGTCTAGTAACTTTGGACTTCGGCCAGTCACGATTCGCCCTTTAGGTATTATAATCCACATCCATGTGCCTGCCTGGACTCGAACCCGGGACCTTCGAGTCGTTGGCCTACTGCCGTAGACCGCACGGCTACCCGGCCGGCCCACTACACTCGTAAATGAGACAAAAGCTGTAGTGATTACATCCTCAAGTTGGCGAATATGTTAGGGGGTGTTAATGTAAAGCTCGGGCTAACACTATGAAGTATACAGGCTTCATGAAATAATGGTTGAATCAACATATTAATTCAAATTTCACAAAAAAACACATGTGTTGTTTGATTTTCTATAGACTAGTTGGGTATTTCTGTCCAGGACGCCATATTGGATTTCGGATTTCCAGAATGGCAACCATGATATTTGAATTAAGCCTACACCCTTCAGTCTTCAGTTAAAGTGGCTAAGTTGCATATAATTCCATAAAATGCTGTCAGAGACATTTTTGAAGCCTTTTTCAAAATTTGGTCCAGTCTAGTCTATAATCTTCCAACCCCAGTCTTGAAACTTAATTTTGAACATCCTCGTTAGCTCTCATATCAGCGTCACAAAAAAAGTGTGTATAAATTTAAACACGAAAATTGACAGACAGAAGGAAGGATCCTTGGATTAGCATATCAAAATAGTGAGTTGATAACAGGTTATAAATCAAATATTAATGAAATAGTCAGAAATAAAATAAAAATAACAGCAACTTTAAGTAGTCAATACTGCTACATCGGATTAAAGAATTAATTTGGAATTTGAATTTTATTTATGAGCTGTGGCAATTCAGACCGAGATAGGGTGGGGTCAGAATGTTCAAAGGTAGTCGGCCAAGACCTAGTTTATAGGTACCATCCTGCATTCGCTTTGCAGTGATTGGGGACAAATCCTGGAAAACCATAGTCAAATACATTAAGAAATATAAAGGAAGAGAGAAATGATATAGGTTCGATAATTTTCTTTTTTGTTATCATCCTTCCTTTGTTTAATTTCTGAATTTGAATTAAAAATGAGTAACTAAATTAAATTTATTCGAGAAGGTCAGAAACTGAGAAATGCAAATCACTCATGAAATGAAAATTGTTGAGTTAGTCTTTTATATATAACAGGAGACATATGGGTCAGAAAATATTTACGTTTTGTGCAAAGAAAAATTAAACCTTAATGTGTCTCTGTACAAAATATGAATTCTTTTGTCATACTCGTAAATAAAAAAATAAGCTAAACTTTATATTTTATTTTTCAATGTCACCTGCATTCTTTTGCTTCTGAGCAATTCATTTATTCCAGTAGTTAATGTGCACTATCACCCCTTCCTATTTGCACAGTTAGACAAGAACTAATGTTTCCTCACCCAAATCCTAAAGTGTTCTGCAACCAGTTAACTCCAATTTCGTTGCAGGCTAGTATTTATTTTAGGATAAAGAAGTCCATATTAAAATAATTAAAATATGCTTTTAAAAATGAAAGTAACAATGGAACATTTTATTGTCGCCCGATTTACGTCACTGTGCAAAATTTCATCTTTGTATAACCCCAAGAAATTAGTTAAATTAACGTTGGAAGATATGAGGACACCACGAACAATTGTGAACTAAAGAAAAGAATGTAACAACACCAAAATACACAACCATAAAGATTAATTGCAAAATTACATTGTCACGTTCCTATACGTCTGGCTGTCAATAAGAAATGAAAAGTAAAATCACGTTATCATCTTGTTATAGTTGTAAATAAAACAATAGAAACGAAATCAAAATAAGTATTTTCTTTATTTGATACTATAGTGAACAAGATACTCCAACAGCACAGAATAACTTCCATCATTTCTTCCACCAGATAGATAATTTTCCATAGATAAGTAACTTCTTGGACCTCATTTCGTTACGTTTTGAATGAATATATGATGTCATTCAAAGCTATTAGAGCATAATACTTTTTTTTTCAGAATCTAAAAACAAGCCATTGTTCGAAAATTTTGATGATGAGAAAAACAGATATTTACCCAAAGAAAGTGGTGAAAACTTTTTTTTTGTATAAAATAGTGCAAACCATCTTCTTTCGCTGATATCTATCTGAAAGAAAAAACTTCGCCAGCGAGTGATAAAGCGATGTTAGTGGAGTTTGCTTATCTTCTTGCACACCACTGAGCACTCACTTACATCTTCTATAATTAAAAAAAAAATCTCTACGATCTGACAAAACCCCTATCGCTTTTCTTTATCTGTACATAGAGTGCTAGTAGCCCCATCTCTTTTTATCTTCTGCATCTTTTATTAGTGGCTCCTACTCTAAATGTAAGCAAACAATAGAATCGTCTGCTTCTTGTTATTTATCTTTTGTTTACTTCTTTTGTTTCGAATGAGTTTTCATTTATTTGAGTATCTACATTTTCCTTTCGTATAATTTTGGAGTTTATATGTTTTTGAAGACGAGAAGCGGGAGGAAGATAAAGAAAACCGATGCTTCTACATTTTCAGAAACCTGGATTTCTGTGTTTGTATCGGATAAAAGATTGATTTATTACAAGTGTTTTGTAAATAATGAGAGAACTAGACTTTTCATAAAACTTGAGTCTCATACTTGCTATCCTGTGGACTGATACTTTAAGAAATCTGGTTTTGTTCAATTCATTGAAATAATGTTGTCATTTAGAACTACAAGATGTCGCAAGTAGTACTATAATATTGTAATTAAGAATCAGAAACAAACAGTGGAAAACTATTTCAAGGATAAAGTTAGATATACTTTATCATGAAACAAGCATAGCGCAAATGATGCAATTTACTACTAATAAATAATAGAAGCGTTTATGTTATGATGATTTTTATTCGCAGTACTCACAGGCATACATTAAATTAATATCTAGAAATGCACCTTCAAATGTAACGATTTCATAAAATCCTTGACACGAACAAAATGTAGAAACAGCCTAAAAGTAACTTTGTCCGGGGGGGCAGACTTACCGGGATGTACATAGTGATTTTGCGAACTACAGTAATTACCACTCCTAGTGCATGAACAAGCATTTGTTAAGGTAAAAAGACTTATAGAAAATATTCAAGAAACGAAAAAGGATAGTAGTATTTATTGTTATGCTTTACAAAAAACTTATAGAAAATATATCCTTCCTGTTGAAAGCATATATCTGATCTGTGCTCCTTCATTAATTCCGAATGTTAATCAACGGAATATATCAGCGTATCCTGCAACAGACCTATCCACTATGTATGCTTAATTTTCAAGAAGGATTGTCTTGTCAGACTAGCCAAGATTGTGGTTCGTTATGGTATGTTGAAGTAGTGTACATGCTAGCCCAGGAAATATTTCTTTGGTTTGCAGAACAATTTCTAAACATTTTCCTTGTGCTTGAAGCTTTCCGTGCAAGTAAAATTACAATTAGAGTATGATTGTATCGGAAGCTACACGTATGGAACAATGATATGAAGGAGATCTTGAGCGAAGTACATATATTTGTAACGCTTTTGGTATAGTTAATTATGACAAGTGTGGAAGTGTTTATCTTAAGGATTATTTGAAACTTAGACATGCACTTTGATATTTATGACTTCAAGAAAGGATGCTTTGTTGTTCAGTAAATTTCTGTTCAGACGTTTCAGCAGCGTTGAACAAATATACAAGAAACCAGCTAAAGTCCTGGAGATATTGAAATCACGAGATGAAAAGAATATCTTCTTCAGCATAAGGAAACTAGGATAAAAGGGATCTATTTGACAATGTGTTGTATCCAGATAAACGATGATTTTGTGATCGAAGTTGCGACTAGTGCTCCATCGTTTGTCTCCATCCATACGTTCGTTATATATATATCTTCTGACTAGAGAAAATATCTCATAGAGATCGAACTATAGTGCTTTCATCTGTTTTATTATTAATTATGCCTTTACTACTGCAACAATTAGATGTAAGTATTCTGTCCTTTTTTATCTTCAGTTTTACCTTAAATTGTCCTTCCGGCTTTATTTTGTATATATCAATAATTTACAGGTCCTGCACAGCCATATTAAAAAGTACAAGATCCTGTCATGTTACTGTGATGAAATTAGTACTAAGTCTACTCAATAGAACTCATTTCAGAATAAAAATATGTGCATTTTGACCATACAACAGTCAAGGATTTGGTACTAGTAATATGTGCAGCACGAGCACGGAACTCTTACTTTCGCAAAGCAATTATATTGAAAAAGCTGATGGGATCCTAACCATGCAACCAAGGTGGAATTTATTTTTCAAATAATTCCAGAAGAAAAATGCCTAGACTCGCTATAAGGAATAAATATGCACTGCGCATATAGTCTGATATATATATATATTTACGCTCGGCAGCCATATTGAGAAAATGACGGGATTCTGATCATTTGACTAACAATGAATTTGTCCTTTACTATTCTAGAAATAAGTTCAGCATAAAAATGCTGTCTGAATATGTTGATCATACAAAAAGCAAACGATTCGGTACATATGAATAATATATGTTCTTTGAACGTTGAATCCTTACATTCGCTTGGCGACCATATTAAAAAAAAAACTTAAGAAACCTGAGGAAAAAAAATATATTTCCTATTTGTTTAGCAAACAATGTAGTTTTGTTACGCTATCACTACTGTAGAAGATCACAGGTCAAAACACTTAGCAAATGTGAAAAAGAACATTGTTACGTGTTTAGTAAGGAGTGTACACTTGTATTGCATGTCTCTGAGCCGTAGAAGACCACACCACATACAAAACATTTAGCAAATCTGAGATAAAAGATTTTATACGTGTTTAGTAAAATCGATCACGTATTAGTATATAGACGAAGACACACCAACATAATAGACGTTAGTTCGTACAGAGGTGCGGAAGATGACACCGACCATCAATTAGTGATCACAAAAGTAAAGGAAAAGTTATGTATCGAGAATAGAGAACGCAAGAGGCCAAAACAACTGAAATTCGAAGTGAAACGATTAAATAATCCGAGCATAAAAGCAGATTACTAATTCGAACTCTCAAATAGGTTCGAAATCCTAGCCGACTCGAGTAATAATAATGATAATATTAATAATGAAATTGATTTAAGTAAGATGTGGGAGGAAATTCGTGAAACAGTTAAGAGCGCAGCGAAGGAACGTGAAGGTGAGAAGAAACAACAGAAAAACAAGCCTCGGTTTGATGAAGAATGCCTTAAGCTTCAAGAAATGCGAAAACAAACCAGGCAACGATTGTTAAGTAATAAAAACGAAGCAAATACCAACCACAACAGTAACGCGAAACGAAACGCCACACTAGGGTTCAGAACCAAAAAGCGAGAATATCTGATGCAGAAGATTCAGGGGACAGAGGAAAACGGGAAGACAAATAACATACGAGACCTATACAAAGTGGTAAACTCGTTAAGAAAAGGTTACCAGCCGAGGTTAGGAATGATTAGAAATGAACGTGGAGATCTTCAGGCGGATTCGACTAAAATTGTCGATGTGTGGAAAAGTTATTTCGACAAACTTCTTAATGCACACAATGCTGAATAAACAGAGGGATTTGAAACATATACCGCAGAACCGTGGATTCCCGAATCTAGCGAGGTCGAGATCGAAATGTCGGTAAAGAAATTGAAAAAATTCAAATCACCAGGAATAGACAATATTCCATCCTAATTAATTAAAACGGAGGAACGACACTAATCAAGGAACTACATAAATTGATAAGTGCTATATGGAGCAAAAAGAGCTCCCAAAGGAATGGAAAACCTCAATAATAGTTCCGATTTACAAAAAAGGTGATAAATCAGACTGTAATAATTACCCAGGAATTTCGTCATTTCCAACCTGTTACAAGGTATTAAGTGATATTATGTTAACACGACTAAGTGTATACGTAGATGAAATAATTGGAGATCACCAATGTGGATTTAGAAGAAATAGATCCACGTTGGACCAGATTTTCGCCTTGAGACAAATTTTGGAGAAGAAATGGGAATACAATGGGTCGTTTCACCAGTTGTTCATTAATTTTAAGAAAGCACATGATTCTATCAAAAGGGAAAAGTTATACAATATCCTGATAAGGTTTGGAATTCCGAAAAAATTGGTTCAACTTGTGAAGATGTGTCTCAGCTACCTCATAAGCAGAGTACGGATAGGTAATAAATAATATGTCAGATAATTTCAAGATTAGCAACGGATTGAAACAAGGCGATGCCTTGTCACCATTACTGTTTAACTTTGCGTTAGAATATGCGATTTTAAAAATTAAAGGGGACAGAAAGGACTATCATTGAATGGTTTGAATCATTTGTTCGTTTACGCGGATGATGTAGATTTAATAGGGAACGATGTAGATTCACTACAAAGCAACACCAATGTCTTAGAAGAAGTGTGCCGTGGGTCATAGATAAAACAAAATACATGATAACAAGCCGAAACACAGGGAATGAAGGAAATAAAAACATAAGAATTAGGGATGAGGTCATAGAGAAAGTAAACAAATTTAAATACTTGGGAGCATACGTAACAAGCAAAAATGAGGTCACGGGAGAAATAAAAAGTCGCTTAGTATCGGGGAATGCATGTTTCTATTCAGTCCAAAAACTTGTAACATCGCGTTTAATATCAAGGAAATTGAAATTAAAAATATACAGAACGGTTGTTCTGCCGGTAATACTTTACGGTTGCGAAAGTTGGAATACGACCCTAGCAGATGAACATTAATTACGTATGGTTTTGAGAAAGTAAGGTTTTGAGAAAGATATACAGGCCGAAATGGGACGAGGTGACTGGAAGGTGGAGGATACTGCATGATGAAGAACTGTACGATTCACCAGATGTTGTAAAAATGATGAAAACGTTGACGACTAAGGTGGGCAGGCCATGTAGCTCGGATGGGAGAAAAACGAAGATTATATTTTATCCTGGTTGGAAGGTCGGAAGGAAGGAGACCATTGGGAAGACCGATACGTCGTTGGAAGGACGATATTAGAAAAGATCTTCGAGTAGTAGGTGTTCGTGATGAAAACTGACTTGATATTGTCCAGGGTAGAATGCAATGGCGAACGTTTGTTACTGCGGTGATGAACTTGCGAGTTCCATAAGCCATAGAGTTAGTTAGTCAGTAAGAAATGTGGTTTTGTATGGCTCTGAGACACGAACAATGAGGATGAAAGGGCATAGAGTTCTACGAAATTTCAAAATGTGGTTGTATTGAAGAATGGAGAGAATCAGATAAGTGGACTCGAGTATTAAAAAGGCTAGAAGAGTACAGGTCCTCATCAGATAGCGAAAAACAAATTTGAATCGATGATGTCCAAAAAAGGGACTCTTTGCAAAGAAAATTTGCAGAGGGCAAGATTTAATAGAAAAGAGAAATAAGAAGAATAAGGGCAAATGTGAGAAGAGGAATAAGTTACCAGTAGATAAGGGAAAAAAAGGCAAGACAGGAAATCTGTTAGAAAAGGGCTCTCTGCAGTTGATTATGTGTTGAGACTGAATCAGCAAAGAAGAATGTCTGCTTAAGTCCACACTATAGGATCAATGTGTACGAAACTTTGCATACCAACTTAATTTGACCAGAAGAAGACGCAAAACTGTCTTTTTCCTAAATGTTGAGCCCTTGGGAAAGGTATTTCCGCCCCCACTCGTCAAGTGGTGGTATTTCAATCTTAGGTCGTATATCCAATCAACTTATCACACTCACACAGTAGCTAAGCTTTTTGATTACAAAACGAAGAATTAATATGATTGTATTATATGGAGAGAGACACAAGGAAGGGAAATGTGGAAAACTGTTACGAAGAACCAGGACGGGTTACCAGCAACTAGTTTACATCTAAAACTGGCAATTTGAAAGTCCAAGAAGAAATTCTGTGGAAAATAATCACGAAACTCTGTCAAAACTTACATAAATTCCTTCTTTAATCTGTATCTAAAGACAGATTCCTCTCTGTGTTGAGAAACAAATTCAAACTGTGTTCCCGTTCGCAAGAGAAGCGCCAGATTTATAATCTTCAACCACGTTTCTCTGGATGTGCTACTGAAACGTATTTCTGACACATTCCTCACCGTGAAGACGTGATGAAGAAGTGCATAAATGCTCTTCAGGTCGAGGTAAAGCGCGCCGCTAAAAGAAACGGACCGTAACAAATGAGAGGTGAGACTTTTTTTTTATTACTTTTTTTAAGTTACATTTTGAACCGAAGTTGGAGCACAGCTCTAGTTATTTTCTTTCTCATCTTCATTTTAACTCTCTTCTCTACATATTCAGGGGATGAAAAAAAGGAAGTAATATTTGAAGTGATAAAAAAAGACATACCAGGTGAAACACACACACACACAGGTTTTACTCGAAGAAAATGAGCACAGAAGTAGGGCTTGACGAGATGATGAAGAAAAAGAAGAGGAAGAAAGGTGGAAGCTTGACATACGTTATAGTATAGGGCACAAAGAAACTCGTAGAGGAACAATTCCGGAAATTAAATTCCAGATGGAACGACACTTTTCTCTGGAACATACTTTTTTTCTCGGTAGTAGGGGATCTAGGGGGTGAGCTTTTCTACTCGGCTGGACACAATTTCTTCCAGCAGCTCCAGAAAATGACTTCAGCAAAATGAACCTCTGCAACGCACCGACTCTATTTTTTTATCTGGTTTCTTCTCTCGCTCTCTCTTACTCATATACGCTCTCTTATACATTTCCAGACACTTTTCCTATCTTTTTTTTCTTTACATTTTTTTTTTTTTGCTAAAAATGGAGAAAGGATCGAGAAAAAAACAGCATTAAGGCACCTATGTCGGACGGACGTTGGAAATATGAATTCCAGAAGAGAAAGTTAAGTAGTCGGGAAACGAGGTACGCACTTGGTTGCTGATCCGTTTCCGGTCCCTTTCCATGCAAATGTTCTTTCTGTTACCTTGTATGGATTCGGTGCAAAGAAGAGTAAACAAACACGAAACATAGGAAATAGTGTGTGAATAAGAAAAGAAAAGCAACAGTAATCATGTTAAGATAGATTCCTGTGTCAAATCTTTTTTCTTTTTATTTACTACTTTTTCTGTCATGTAAACGTAAATATTTATTTTTGTACATGGTATTCACAAAAGAATGGTGCGGTTTTAAAATTCGATTTAAAATATTTCTCATCTTACATGGATTCAGTATACACCGTCAGGAGCAGTAACTCTCCAAGTTTCTAACGCGTTCGCGTTAGTAAGCATTTTATGCTTACTGCGGGGCAAGTTTCCAAGATGGCGTTGTAGCAGGAGAAAGTTTCTTGCCTGCTCAGTTTTCGGGCGTCGAAATCCGTTTTGAAGAGACCACATTCCACATTAGTGGCAAGGTGAACGGATCCAATATTCGTATATGGGAAATACATGCAATGATAGAACACCAGCGTGATGGTCGAGGGCTTCTAAATCGTGTTCTTCTTCACCGCTGGATCAGGCGTGGTGCAGACGGGGATAACAACCTTGGCCACCTTATTCGCCAGACCTTTAACTCCATGCGATTTCTCTCTTTAGGGATTAGTTAAATACAGCGTTTATGTACTACCAATATAAGCATCCATCCAGCAACTTCGTGATTCGATAATGCATGCAGAGCAAGCCACTATAGTGAACATGCTATACACCGTCTGGAATGCGTTTATCATGTGGACGGTGTGTGTGAACCTGTATTCGCAGCAGTTGGAACGTGTGCAACGGACACTGCAGCAGAAGGAACCAGTATTGGTAAATTGCAAGGGTATACGGTTCATTACAGACAATGCTAGGCGGCATGTGGCGCGAATGACCATGGGTGCCATACATCAACACTGTACCATCCACCGTACTCTAGGGACCTTGCGCCAACACATTATCATCTCTGCCATTCTCTGGACAACTACTATCGTGGAAAATCCTTCGCCAATGAGGCAGACTTGCGGCAGGCACTCACGGTATTCTTTACGTCCATGACATCCCTCCCCCAGTTTTACTGCCAGAGCATTGCGCAGACGCAGGAACATTGGCAAAAGGTGCTGGATGCCGATGGAGATTAATTTGAAGATTAACTGTGACACTGTCTGCATACGTTTCGTTCTTTTTTATTATTGTCAAACACGGGAAGCATTGGTTTTGGCTACCTTGTACAATAAAGGAAAAATGCTGTGTAAGAAATATGAAATTCAGGACTAAACCACTAGATGTCACAAAAGACAGTTGAAGTGTACCCGTTTAACTAGTGGCCCCGCTTTTTAGTCAAACTTGGATTTTGCTTATTGCATACAGTTAAAAATAAGGTGTCTGATGTAAAGCCAGAATGTTTTGGTTCCAATCATCTGTTCGTAATAGGAGCTGACCATCTGAGTTATTCTGAGTTAAAAGAAGCTAGTTTGTAGATAATTCATCATTCATGTTCAACAAGATTGTCAGTAACAAGTATATAAACAGCTTATGTTGAATGTAAGAAATTATGCTTGAATTCAATGCAATCCTTAAGAACGGAGCACGTTGAAATCCAAGCATTTATTCGTAGCTCTTTATCTGGAACATCCTAATAAAAGTGAGTTTATTTTATCTAGAAGAAGGCCTTTAGAAAAGACCATGGCCTGAGTTTTACTAGATTCCATCTTCGCTGGAAAGTCGGAAGAAAAGAGACCGTTGGGAAGACCGAGACGACGCTGGGAGGACAATAGAAGGGATCGTCGAGAAGTAGGTGTTTGTGATGGAAACTGGCTGGATCTTGTTCAGAATAGAATCCCTTGGCGAACGTTTGCTACTACGGCGATGAACTTGCGAGTTCCATAGGCCATAGAGTAAGTAAGTAAATAAGTATCCTTAAGTTGGCCATGATTTACCTGCAAAATGTAAAAAGAATGAACAATACTTTCGAAAAACAACAGGGTAAGCGAAAAAACAACTGAATCGGTCATTGTAAAAATATGATACGAAATAATGTAGATTTTACGTAATAAAGAAACAGAACATTTTATCAGGTATTAAATTGTCTAAGTGATTTGGAGTAATAGTTGGTCAAACAAGTGTAGACCTACATAGTTTCAACAATAATCCCCAAGTACGCAAAAACAATTTTTGATAGAATTTTTTTTTTAATTACTCAAAATCTTGATTTTGACACATCTCTTGTTTTTTAGTACGACCAATTTAATTTATGTACGAATTTGAAATATCTTTCTTACTTATAGTAGCTTCGATAATCCCAGTATTAAATTTCATAATTACACAATAAAAGATGCGTCCGATATAATTTTGTTCAATTCTACCAGCTTTTAGCACTAAAAGACCACCTCTCTCCAAAATTTTGTTTACATTTTTTTTATGATTATAATAAACCAGTCCACAGTAAAATGAAAACTTCAGGTTAGTATTAAACTACGGTACATGCTGCAGAAAAAAAACTAAATCAGTTAACGTTTCATTTTTTTTCTTGTTTTCTTTAGAGGGTTTTGTCGTTTTCTACACCTTTGTAAAGATGCAACTACTCTCACTTTGTAAGGATCCTTGCTAGTGGAAGTTGGTTTTCCCGCCTTTTTCGTTTTACATCAATTATTCAAAATTCTTTGCAGGTAAACAAAATTTACCCTTTACAGACCAAAGTTCGTTTCGTCCTTCAACGGGTACAATTAGTTTTAATAAAATATTAATAGTAAACTCAAGATTGTGTGCAGACACTTTTGGGACAGAATAATGTCCCAAAAGTGTCCGCACACAATCGTGAGGTTACTAGTAGCATCTTTAAAACTAATTGTACCCATTATTGAAGGACAAAACGAACTTTGGTGTGTGAAAGTTAAATTATGTTTACTTCCAAGGAATTTTGAATAATTGACGTAAAACGAAAAAGGCGGGAAAACCCACTGCAATTCAGTCTTAATGGAAGATGCATGACGCAACGTACGTCAGACATTGGTCTCATTGGTCTTGGAAGGGTAGTGAGAAGACTACATCTAATGTAACATATTGAGTCGCACATTGTACATTGTCGTTCTTTTAAGGTAATTACACGATGTTTCCAGAAGTTAGCATGCCGTACTAGTAACCGAAATATTACGAGTTCGAATCCCGTTCACGCCAATTGAAGAGAGAAAACAAGAAAGTGTAATCACAAAAGTGTAATCATTACGTGGTAGCTAGAGGTTCAATTCCTGCTAGAGTCCATTGAACGTAGTGTTTCGGAACCTATTTTAATAATAAAAAAAACGACTTTCAGTCCTAGCAAGTTAATTACAAATTAATAAATTCTTTGAAAATTGTGGCTGTGCAATTCCCCGAAATAATATAGCTTCCAAAATCAGCCACGTGCGTTCCCAGAACATTAAATAAATATTTTATTCCCGCTATGCGCAGTGGGCAAGGAGGGAAGGAGATATTGCTTTGATTACGGCGCTTCTCGTATTCGTTTGGTGGGAAGTGATTGAAAGAGTAAATCGGAATAGGATGGTTGATCTGAGATTTTCATTCCTTTACTCTACCATCTGAGGAATGGTTTCTATCTTACGAAAGAGTCTCAAACATCACAAGAGCTACATATTGTCCTTAGGGATTTTATCGGGACACAAATTGAATTGATTTATGGATTTTAGGTATGTTAGGCTGGGAACGTCACCGGGACAAAAACTATGTAAACAGTGATACACCAACACCAAATCAGTTGAGTCGTAGGTAGGTACGCGGATTCGAAGTTTCGAACCCCGCGGTCGATCATCCTGGCTGTTTTTCCAAGGTTTCTCTCAGTTTCAGCAGGCGAATGCCAGGATAGAACCATAAGGCCTTGGCCGCTACCCTTCCAATCCTCCCACATCTCTATCCCAGTCAGTGTCGCCTAAAAGTCATAAGTAAACAGATTATAATGACTAATATCCCAATAATCTTCTTTGTTATTATTCTACCAACGCTAGAGTGAATACGAGTAGGAAAAGACAGTGGCAGTACATTCTGATCGACGCAATTAATCGAAATACTGACCTTTATTAATGTGAGCAATATAACCAGACCTCCACAGAGTGGGAGAGATGTTGTTGGAGGGTAGTCGGTCGGGTTCTAGTTTGTAGGTACCATTCCGGCATTTGCCTGGTGTGACTGAGGGGAAAAACCTGGAAAAGTCAGAATGTTCGGGCGCTGAGATCGTTTCAAGGACCTTCCGAGGGATAAACCGATGCTCTACTAACTGAGCTACGGTCGCTCGGTACAATCTACACTACAGTTGTTCGTTCATGATAATGAATAGGCCTACTTAATATTACAAAAACGATATTACGTTATTCGTTATTTCACTGAATATAAACGAATTTCACGTTTATTTACGCATTTCTGTTCGCTTAAGTACATACAAATACGCAAGATCTTAGCAATTATTATTATTATAGCTGTTGTTGTCATCCGTTCGTAGCTGGGCGATTAGCAGGAGAATAACAAAGCGCTTCAGGCCTTGTATTCACACAAAACTTCTTCAGTTAGCACCTCTGTAATCACCATTCAACTGACTTGTCTGTTGTCTGTGCTCGTGTTTGTTTATACGTTAATTCGCGGTTTAACCACCTGCATTCGGAACCGAAAAGAGCTTTAGCTGTTATATAGAAAGTCCGAATTTCAATTTCATAATAGTTTCTTCTCCTGAATGTAGATGGCAGTACTGCACAGATATAAGTGTGTTTGTCAGGATATGTCTAATTTGCTGACCAGCACATTTTTCGCGCCACCGCCGAAACTAGTGACGCCACCGCTACCAAAATGTGTCAACTGGTGCTACCCACGAGTACTACATGTTGACCACGTATGAAGTAAATATCTCAATTTTAACTATTTCTTTCGTACCAAAAACAACAAAATTTTGTATAAAAGCGCCACCGCCTAAACTAGTGGCGCCACCGCAACCAAAATGTGTCAACTGGTACTACATGTTGACTAAGTATGAAGTAAATATCTCAATTTTAACTATTTCCTTCATACCAAAAACTACGAAAAATTTGGTATAAAAGCGCCACCGCC
>JAGDQP010001033.1:42933-53102 GCA_022664845.1 Lepisma saccharinum | reverse complement strand
GTTGTTTTTGTTACGAAAGAAATAGTGAAAATTGAGATATTTACTTCATACTTGGTCAACATGTAGTACTCGTGGGTAGCACCAGTTGACACATTTTGGTAGCGGTGGCGTCACTAGTTTCGGCGGTGGCGCGAAAAATGTGCTGGTCAGCAAATTAGACATACCCGTTTGTCAGGTCCACCTGCTGTCAATTTTGCAGGTACGCCATGACAGCACAAAAGTTGCTAGGTCTAGCAATAAACCTTATAATTTGTAGGATCATCTACTGTATAATCAAAAGAAACAGTAATCTTCAAATCGAATTATCAAATGCAGGGAACAAATTACTTTCCACTGATTAAATGAAAACTTATGACAGGACCAACTGAGAAATCCAAATTGATGTATTGAAGATAGCTATGGAGTTTTGTAATTTTCGAGAAAATATTTGAAAACTCAGTATAAAAAACATAGAATGACAAAAATATTGGTATGAAAATTCTTGGATCTGATTTGAAACAGAAAACATGCAACAGAATCAACTGTGGGAGTTGATGAGATTAGAGAAAGATAAAAACTTTGGTAAACTTTATTTTTATATGGACCAGTTTAGCAACTTTGGACTGCGGCCCGTCACGATTTGCCTTTAGCTGTTAAGTGTTAAAATCCACACCCATGCCCCTGCCGGGACTCGAACCCGGGACCGTTGAGTCGATAGCCTACCGCCGCAGACGGCTCGACCACCCGGCCGGCTAGAGAAAGATAAAATTAGATATGGACGCGAGATGTCTCGCGAGACTAAGGTTAAGTCTAGTCTCGATTCTCGTCTCGCGAGACTAAGGTTAAGTCTAGTCTCGATTCTCGTCTCGCAAAACTTGCGAGACGAGACCTCGCGTCTACATCTAATTCTATTTTTTCGGTAGTCTCACAGTTGATCCTGTTGCATGTTTTCTGTTTCAAATCAGGTACAACAAGAATTTCCATACCAATATGTTTGTCATTCTATGGCACTTTATACTGGGTTTTCAAATGCTTTTTCGAAAACTACAAAATATTAAACTCCATATTTATTTTCGATACTTCTATTTGCATTTCTCAGTTGGTCCTGTCATATGTTTTCATTTAATCAATGGATAGTAATTTGTTCCCTGCATTATCTTTAATAATTCGATTTGATTCTGTTTCTTTTGATTACACAGGTCAACAGGGGTTCGGTAACATGGATGAAAGTGGCTGTTTCTTATTGTATTTTTGACTCTGAATTGAGATGTGTAAATTTACCACCACGTACAATTTTTCTGTTATTTTTCCTTAACATGTATCAAGCTGTAGTGTAGGCCAAGCAAGATATAAAAATGGACGTACCTAGAAAAAATACAGGAGTTTTGAAAATTGACAGTATGACACAGTTCCATGTACTGGGTAATATACTAAATTTTCGACCTTGCTGTTCTACCTCTCGATCCGCCATATTGAAAAAAGCTTTACAGATCGCCAAACATTCTGCGTCTGAAATACGACTTAATATACAAAAATTATATAATTTCGGAAATATAAAAGATATTGCTTTCAGACTTTCAGTGTTTTTAACACATATATGAAGGTATACATATTTATAGCTATAATCAACTATAAAGCTTTTATACATGAACTCATGCCATTACAACGTATAAGTATGGAACAGAGAGAAAAAAGTAAAAGTTATCATAACAAAACTTCCTTTCGTGGTAGATGCTTTTCTAGCTCATATTTGAATCACCACCCCAAATTTAAAAAACTGTTATTGTTATTCATGTTACCGAAAAAAAAGTTAAAATTTGTTATCCTGTGTTGTAGATGTTCAAAGGGAAGGAAATAATAAATAAAATGTGGCTCAAAAGTCAATGAAGAGATAGAGAAAATGAACGTTACGAAAAGAAATTAGAAACTGAAAAATGTAAGCAAATCATGGGGTTACTTAAAATTCTCATACTATTTGGAACCTGTTCATCTCACAAGCGTTCTTTGTAGGAATGGAATAAGAATTCATTTGATTCAAAAAAGTACATTTCTTTTAAGTCTTTAAAACAATCTTCTGCATGTTAATAATTTTGATTTTGATTTTTCATTTCCGATGACTTAGAATTTTTTAAAACATTTTTTTTGTACATTTTTTTTACTAGTTAGAGAATATCATCAAGTGGTTTTAGTAACGTAGAAAAAAAAATCAGAAATATTGTCGGGAACGAAGATGGAACCTACGTCGTCTCGAATATAGTCTATTACATTAAACAACTAACCTATGAAAGAACATTGTGTTAAACTGTCACTTCCTTACTTTAGGTAATATACTGCCTTTTGGTACAAAAATTAGCGATCTGGAATTTATCAGGTCATATTGTGTTCAAAAACTGGTGAAAAAGTGTAAAGGAATATACGTACAACGGCATACTTTAATTATTTTTTCCAATGTGTTTTAAAACCCATCTAGCTTACAAGTTAATTTAAACTTTGAGGAATGCGTGTAAATGTCCTCGTTTTCAATCTTATATCCACAGTTTGGTTTAATAAAACATCAAAGAGGCGGATATTTCGACTGACCATAGTCGAACATTTTGTTGGACATCTAGTCAAACATTTTGTGCCACACTTTTAAAATTTCTTTCAAATTACGTGGATGCTGAAAAAATACGTAGAAAGTCGTGTTTGTCCTTCTCACTTCTTTCTGCGGATGTTTTTGCTGATCCCTTAGATTTTGCTTTTTCTTTTCTGAGAATCTACAGTACAGACCGTAAAGACAAATATTGTAAAACAGATTACAAGTTAACTTGATGAAATAATTATGTTGCACCTGCGAATTAAATGATTTTAAAAATAATCATGGAAATTCAGTCTTGTTTCGAATTGATTTACAGACATTGTTTAAAAATAGCTAACCACAACCTTAAGTTCCTTTACGAAAGCAAATAGGTTAGATTTCATTAGGTGCAGTTCTAAATAGCAGTACAAATATAATACAGAAGAGACACAAAACATTACTACACAACACATTTGAAACACAATGGTTGCACTTTTATTAGAAAAACAGAGAACTCTTCTAGTCTCTTTATTTCTAGCTCAGTACGAAGAGTGTAACATAAACTATATATGTGAAATAGCATCATTTACATTGTTGTCCAAGCCGTCATCCATGTCATGCAGTACAGCAAAATCTCATAAAATTCTCCACACAGATTTACCTGATGTAAAATTCGATTCCAGTATTCAAAATCCTGTGCATAATGAAGAACAGCTTCCAAAAAATGTTTTCTTCATCAGAGTAACTCACTAAGCTATTCATTTATGGTATTTAAATACGATAAATATTCCTTTACACAAATTTCAAGATGAAACGTATCACCAAATCACATATATAATACTATCAGCTGATTACGGTTTTGTTTTACTTCACCATGAACACAAATAATCCGGTAGTTCCATCAGAATTCCGTTTGACAATTGGTTATGACGTCAGAGCTTAGAGTCAGTACTCAGTAGAGTGAACATTCCAATTCATTTTTCATAAAGTAGATAATAAATAGAAGGTGCAATCAAAATCAAAAGCTACAAAATTCATTCTGGCATCAAAAACCTTCTTAGCTAACAACTCAAGTTTGTGCTAGAGGCCTTATTTTCACCGTGGAATTAGCTTAGAAACAATATTTCATAAGCCTCCTTCGTCAAAAATTCTAGCTTGTGTCTTTTACAAGTATACCTATCGATGGTTCAAATTACTTCTTCTTCTTTTTTTTTTTTTTTTACCAAGCTTGCAGGAGGAGTAGTACACATCAGGAAACCACCAGAAAACTTGATTAAAGTTATTTCGTCCATAAAGCCCGGAGCAGTGGCCAAAAGTTTGATTAAAAAGAATACAGTCGTGTGACGTAAGTCGGAAAGCACATGTTTATTTGTAAAATGCAAATGGAAAACAAATAGTCATGAATGGATACTGGGTTAATGCGCTATATTATACATTTGTCATGGCCGCTATCTTGAATCTTGCTCGATTATTTTAAATAAGAAGGGGGTCATGTAAAAAATCAATCTGGACTAGATTTTTACCAGAAATACATTGGTAAAATCAGTTTTGTCACAAATGTATTTTTACAGAGTTGTAACATTAGTATGCGTAGTTGATTGAAATTAAATACTCTGTTCTTCTTGAACCAGTGCAAGAAATGAAAACATAATGCACAAGCACTGGGTAGATGGTTCCCAATACTTATGATAAAAATGATTGATGAATGATACATTTAAGTACAAATGAATCCACATTAAAATTTTTGTGATATATGAAAACAATCTTTTATGCACATGTCAACTATTTGTATCAGGATTAGCAAATTTCACAATTAGATACGAGTAGTCCAGGAGCCAAGGGATACAAGTGACATTGACGAATAAATATAATAAGAGGAAATCTTTTATATATAACCCGAAATATATTACACAAAACTGTCATACTTTGTACAAAGAAACCTTGGACTTTAATGTGTCCATGTACAAAATAAGATAATTTTGTGCCACATATATTTCGGGTTATATATGAAAGGTTTTCTTGAACTTTTTTTTAATTCACCAATGTCACTTGCATCCCTTGACTTCTGGAGTCGACATATGACAGTCAAGTCTGGTCTGATCGTGAGACAGACGATAAAGAAATGGTTAATAACTATTTCATCTCTCTGATAATACAGAAGTTTAAGAAATCAGACATATAAGAGAAAGTTATTGTAAAATTGTATAAATAAAATAAAATATAGCTCCAAATATTAATTCGCTGTGTTCAATCTATTTTCTAAAGAAGTAATTGGTGGTTATTCCCACATGCAGATCAAAAGCAGTGGGAGTTATCAATTCACTGAACATATACACTTAAAAATGGAACAAACTAAGTACAGTAAGAATCGTATAAAAATATGGTTGGTTCAAATTTTGGTTTCAACATTCATGCACGCACACGGAGGTAAGATATCTATCTCCTTGAATATAATATACATAGAGCATGGTAAACACATCACTTTATAAAATACTAATGAGGACCATCAATATATCTGGTTACCGATCTTCACGGACATCCTGTGATCACATAGTCAAGGAAACTGTAACATTGACGTCATTGTTGATTGCACTGACTGACCGGTGGAGCTTGGAAAAAACTACTATGTGTATCTGTGTGTGTATATATATGTGAGTATGTATGTGTGTGTCATGTGTACACAAAAAGTTGGAGACATTTGATATGGCACTCAGCAGAATGGACTTATTGTGGACATTAAAAGCAGCTGAGTCACCCAACTTACCTTCTATTTGTACTCTTACGTGCAGCAATAGTAGTGTTTGTCCATCACCGTTACGTAGTAATAAAAAATAGAGGTCATGCATGTACTGTACATAGTGTACTTGCTAAGTAAGAAGAAGCAGTCAAAAAAGAAGAAGGAAACTCCTATAGGGTCTGTACAATGTTCACATCCTCCGAGAGGTCATTGCTTCTTCAAAGCTACCTGTCAATGAAATTTCACAGCAAGTCGACTAGCAGCAAGAGCAAGGTAGCATCTATTCATAATGTTTATGAAAATGTACAGCTGAAGTTTGGCTTCAGTTATTTTTATTTTTAAATAAGCACAGATACAGCAAATGCCAATTTACGCCACTCTTCTAACAAACTGATGTACCAAAAACAATAATAACATAATAAGACAGTCCAACTTATTTAATATATTCATATATTAAATATATTCATATCTATTACAACATTGAATGTTGTGAATAGATATGAATATTCAGGGCACTATTTTGCACTGTAATAAGTAGTAAACAGGAATTACAATAGAGTAAAGACAGAAACCAAGATGAAAGTTTTCGACAACATAATGAGAGTCTCACAATTCTGTTAAATAACGCTCTCTGATGAAAAGTTCAAGGGTATTGGACAACTTCAAGAGAAAATTACAGAAGTACTTTCGAGCTATAGCCAATACGATGTTTTTTCTTTCATTTGGTTAAGAACTGGGAGAGTTTTTATTTACGTTTCTCTTTTAAAAGTGTTTAGTCAATGTCAAACAATTGTAAGACTACAGATATCATGTTATCACTAAAACGTGTCTCATCTATTGACCATAATCCGGATGTAGAAGATTTTTACTAAGTTTTTGTAATAGTATTACTTTTTTTTTAATATTTCGTAAAAAATCTTTATGTAGTTTAAAATCAAGGTATAAGAAATTCATGTTATGAATTAAAAATTCAGACATAATGACGATGATTTTGTGTGTATAACGGATGTTTTTTTTGTTTGTTTTTTTTTGTTTTGTCCCGCAAACCTTCTTTAAGACAAAAATATATTATATTGATATTTAGAATAAAACTTAATACAAGCATTCCAACTCATGGCATTCAACAATTATTTATTTCTGAAATGCTTTACTTCGTGTTTCAGTATTCTATAAAAGTTACCTGAAAATACGTTACTTCGTTTCTATAGCATGTATGAAAAAGAATTATCTGAGAAACTATGACCTTTTCAAAAGCAAATTGCGTCTTCTTGTCGCAGTAAATTTGATTACGCCCACTCTTTGTGCAGGTGAGAGTATCCATATGGAATTCTTTCGTTGCCGTACTATTTCTCATAACCATAGAATTGATCTTCTTCTCACTGGTTGATAATATTAAATCTGAACTTAGGTGTAGAAAGTTTCTCACATTAGAATTCTAGTGATGTTAATTTTCTTTGTATAGTAAATTTATCAGCTTATCAAGTAAAAGCATGATTTTTTTAAAAATCTCTATTATATTATAAAAATACAGACCATAATATTTACAACAATCTACCCTAAAACAAATGCCTTAACAACTCTGAAAAATACAATACATTTGCTTTATTTTCTGCCTAATACATTTTGTCTCTCTCGTACTAATTCAGTCAATAAACTTATTTCTACAATTGAAAATTCCATGAAGTTGACTTATTTCAAGGCACTAAACCTGTTGCTTATTTATATCTGGAACTAGTGTCATCATTGTTTCGATTAGTCTCTACTTTGAATTTAAGTTTATCAGTTCTATTTTGTAATACGATTTCCAATTAACCAAAATCTTCTTTATCTTCCCTCTTAGATCTTCGAGTTGCTTTTCCCAACGTGCCGATGTTAGAGCATAGGCATGTATAAGTTCCAAGATTCAGCGGTTTTAGAATCCAGCTTCCGTCAATCTAAACTGATATTTTCGAGGGTGATAGAAATATTTCATTGGAAAGTTTAAGGTCAATTATCTTATTATTACATTATTGTCGTCCTTTGGAAAGACGAACGCTAAATACTTTTAATTGAGACTACAAAATAGATAATGATGTCCGCGAAGTAAAAAATATGGAAAACAAGTTTAAGTAAATGGATTGTAGTTGCTTGATTTAATTCGAACTATGAAGCTAATTAATGTTTCATTACGATAAGTATTTGAGTTTATTGAACACTTTCTTAGAAATGTGACATGCTAATATGGTTTGTATTATGTAAAACCTAATTTGGAATCATGTGTCCAAAGCTACGGAGATAATGCTTTTGTTCTGTGATTGTGAACTGTTTTGTATTAAAAATAATAATTAGTTACGGTAAAGTTATGGAAACCAATATAAAGAGCATTCAAAATAAAGTAAAGCATCTCTCTTAAACTTATTATATTATGTATGATCTATTTTATATTATCAGATCATTGTTTGGTATCTTAGGTTCTGATCCAGAGAAGACACTATTTTCTCTCCAACTCTAACTAATAAAACTTAATGGCAATCGATTCTTTTAATATTATTCGTTTTAATTTAAAGCGTTTTCACTCTATATATTCACAACTCAGCTTCTATTAAATTGGCGATGTAGGATTACGGATACGCACGTAGAATATTAAATCATCGCTAACATGTCACATTCATTTCATATATTCAAACCAGAGGAAGATAATATTGAACATTATTTAGTAAGATTTCAGCTTGCTTGTTTGGTACAAGATATCAAAGAGGACAAGAAAGCTGCTAACTTGTTAACATCAATAGATTCAAAGATGTATGGTCAAATTCAAGATCAAATTTCACCCAAAGCCATAAGTCAAGAAGTCAAAGAACTATTACTTAAGTTAAATGCTAAGAAAACCAATTTGATTACGGAACGTTTTTCTGTTCATAGGTTGTGTCAGAGTAAAGGTCAACCAATCAAATATTATTTAGTTGAGTTACGTACTCAAGCTAATAAATGTCAGTCTCAAGATGAAGTTTTAACGACACAATTAGTATTTGGGATAGTCGATAATAATTTAAGAAAGAGGTTGTTATCAACGGAAGATTTGGCTTTTGAAAAACCATCTCATATAGCGATACAACACGAGATGAGTAATAAAGATAGTAAAATTTTAGGTCGACACACAAGTTCATCCACTGTAATTGGAAGTAATAATTATCAGGTAACAAACAGAGGCACATCAAAGGACTTCAGATTCAATAATGTAAATAGAAGAACCATGGTTTATGGTTGGCATTATTATAACCGCAATCACATAAGAAATCGTTGTCCAGCGTTTTGGAATTTTGTTTTATATTATTTTCTCATATTTTTTTATATTTTTGCAAAAAAGAAAACGAAATGTGACCAACGATTACGACAAGAAGGCCAAACAAATACTATGCGTAAGGAAGTCAAGAATATTAATGAAACTAAACAGGAAATACAATTTCAAACTTCACTGCAGGTCTTGAATTAGAAGATTTTTTGTGTGAATAATGTAACAGAAATGTCCACTTTTCACTCATCTCAAGCCATGATAGTACAGTTTCGCATTCAGGAAGTTCAGAAAGATGTGTTAGTGGATAGTGGTTCCTGTTATAATCTAATACCAATAAAAGACATTCAAGCTATGCATTAGAAACAGGAAATTTCAACTTGTGAACGTCAACTTCGTACGATTAATAGTGAAGTAGTGTGTAGTCAAGGAAAGAGTATTCTACCAACAATATACAGACAGAATTTGCAATACACGAAATGGATGGTTCTGAATATTGATGTACCCGTACGAATATTAGGCAGACCTGGAATGGACACTTTGTTGGAAAATTGGCGGAAGCATTTACTTATCCTTCCTAAATATTAAAACAGCAGAAAACCACACAACGTCAGTTTAATTATTTACCCTTTAACAACTACTCAACAAACTTCCTTGTACAATACAACACAAAATAGATGGACCCAATCTAATAGAATAGAAGAGAAAAACAATATGATTATAACTCAATTATTGGGTAAGTTGCAACAATCCATATCGATATTAGAAGTTCGTCAATCTAAGTTCCAAACGTGGTTACAAGACAAGTTTATAGACAATATTCTTCACATGAATGAGACAATACACAATCCACAACATTTGGATAAATCAAACCAAATACACAAGACCATCATTCAATTTCGATAAAGAAAAAGGAAGATAGGGATTTAACGGATAAGCAGAATGATGTAGCAGTTAAGAGAAAAGGCATGACCGATTAATTGAAGAAAAAGGCTAAATAGTTGGACAGTTCTAAACATTTTGATAGTTTTCTGAAAGAAATTTTTTATGCAGAATATAAATATTATCCACGAATTACGTCTAAAAACATATTTGGTCAGTATGGATTCAAAAAGGCTATAAAGTACAGCAAAAGATTGATGACTAATATTGTTTTCTGTTAACTTGGTTATGTCATTGTTTAAATTTGATTTCTTGCATGTTCTGTTAGTTAGAAGTATTTGTTATTAGCATAAGTTAAATGTATTTTAACATTTTGTGTTAGTTTTGGAAGATGAAATAATTAATGTTACACCGGAACAGTTATAGTTTAGTGATCACAAATTAATTGAATCTTTGAATTAGATTTGTTTTGTTTGAAGTTAAAGTTTAACTCAAAAGGGAGGTATATTGATAGAAATATTTCATTGGAAAGTTTAAGGGTAATTATTTTCCGATTACATTATTGTCGTTCTTTAAAAAGACGAACGCTAAATGCTTTTTATTGAGACTACAAAGTAGATGGATGAAATATCCGCCAAGTTCAAAAATATGGAAAACAAGTTTAAGCAAATGAATTGTAGTTACTAGATTTAATTTGAACTATGAAGCTAATTAATGTTTCATTACGATAAGTATTTGAGTTT